>JAJIBD010023685.1:0-222092 GCA_021461705.1 Cryptotis parvus | reverse complement strand
TTATACCACCGTGAGATATACAATTATAAAGATGTTAATCTTTGGGTTTAGGGCCATACAGTGTTCCAGTACCCATCCCTCCACCAGTGCCCATTTCCCACCACCAGCATCCCGGATTCCCTCCCCTCTTCCCTAGCCCGCCTCCATGGCAGGTTCTTTATTTCTTTCCCTTAATCTCTATCTCTTTCTCTTTTCCTTCCCTTCCAGATTGTGGGTTACAGTTCATATATTAAAAGGTTGTCATGTGTATCTTTTCCTGTATTAAATGATCAGTTCTAGGTTGGTATTAGTACTTCTCGACAATTGTTAGCACACTGTTCCATTTTCTGTCTTACCTAGCCTCTGACTCCCACATGTTTGTGATCATTCCTACCTTTGACAAGACCTCCTGATACATGTTTCACTTGACCTTGGATATTGGTATCATAATATGTACATATATATTTTTATGTCATGCAAATAAATGCAGTCATTCTATATCTGTCTCTCTCCTTTCGCTAATTTCACTAAATATGATCTTCTCTATGTGCATTCATTTATAGGCAAATTTCATAACTTTATTTTTCCTAACAGCTGCATAGTATTCCATTGTGTAGATGTACCAAGATTCTTTATCCAGTCATCGATTCTTGGGCACTCTGGTTGTTTCCAGATTCTGGCTATTGTGAATAATGCTGCTATGAACATAAAAGTAGGGATGGTGTTTCTACTGCATATTTTTTGCTTCCCAGGGCTGGGTCAAATGGGAGTTCAATTTCTAGTCTTTGGAGGGAATGTCCATATTGTTTTCCAGAAAGGCTGTACCAGCCGGCATTCCCATCCAACAACGGATGAGTGTCCCCTTTTCCCCACATCCACGCCAGCACTTGTTCTTGCTCTTTTGGATATGTGCCAGTCTCTGTGGTGTAAAATGATATCTCATTGTTTTTATGTGCATCTCTTGATGGTTAGTGATGATGAGCATTTTTCCATGTTTTTTGGCCATTCGAATTTCTTCCTTTTTGGAGTTTCTGTTCATTTCTTCTCCCCATTTTTGATGGGGTTGTCTGTTTTCTTCTTGTAAAGTTCTACCAGTTCCTGATATATCCTGGATATTAACCCCTTATCAGATGGGTATTGGGTGAATATTCTTTCCCATTCTGTGGACTGCTTTTGTATCTTAGTCACTGTTTCTTTTGAGGTGCAGAAGCTTTTTAGTTTCATGTAGTCCCATATGTTTATCTTTTCTTCTAGTTGCTTTGTTAGTGATGTTTCACCTTTGAAGATGCCTTTAGCTTCAATGTCGTGGAGGGTTTTTCCTATATTTTCTTCAATGTACTTTATGGATTCAAGTCTGATATTGAGATCTTTAATCCATTTTGATCTGATTTTTTTGTACATGGTGTTAGACAGGCCCAAATTCGTTATTTTACATGCACTGCCCAGTTTTCCAACACCACTTGTTGGAGAGGTTTTCCTTACTCCATTTGGGACTCTTTATCAAAGATTAAATTATCATGTTTTTGAGGTTGGGTTTCAGGATACTCAATTCTACTCTATAGGTCCACAGGTCTGTTTTTATTCCAATACCACACTGTTTTAATTACTACTGCCTTGTAGTACAGTTTGAAGTTGGGAAAGTTGATGCCTCCCATGTTTTTTTTCCCCAAGGATTTCTTTAGCTATCCTGTGGGGTTTATTGTTCCATACAAATTTCAGAAGTGTTTGGTCAATTTCTTTGAAGAATGTCATGGTTATTCTTATATGGACTGCATTGAATCTGTATAGAGCTCTAGGGAGTATTACCATTTTTGACAATGTTGATTCTCCCCATCCATGACCAGGGAATGTGTTTCCATTTCCTGGTGTCCTCTTTATCTCTTGGAGCAGTGTCTTTTAGTTTTCTTTGTACAGGTCCTTTACACACTTGGTTAAGTTGATTCCTAGGTATTTGATTTTCTGTGGCACAATTGTGAATGGAATCATTTCCTTAATATCCCTTTTTCTCTTCTCGTTATGTGTATATAGGAAAGCCACCGACTTTTGGGTGTTGATTTTGTATCATGCCACTCTACTATATGTGTCTATTGTTTCTAGGAGTTTTTTGGTAGAGAGTTTAGGGTTCTCTAGGTATAATATCATGTCATCTGCAAATAATGATAGCTTGTCTTCTTCCTTGCCTATCTGGATGCCCTTGATGTCCTTTTCTTCTCTGATTGCTATGGCAAGTACTTCCAGTACTATATTGAATAAAATAGGTGAGTGTGGGTAACCTTGTCTTTTCCCTGATCTCAGAGGGAAGGCTTTCAATTTTTCCCCATTGAGAATGATGCTAGCTGTGGGCTTTTGGTAGATGGCTGTAACTATCTTGAGGAAGGTTCCTTAAATTCCCATTTTCTGGAGGGTTTTAATCATGAGCGGGTGCTGGATCTTGTCAAATGCTTTCTCTGCATCTATTGATAGGATCTTATGGTTTTTATTTTTTCTCTTATTGTTATGATGTATTATGTTGATTGACTTGCGAATGTTGATCCATCCTTGCATTCCCAGGATGGATCCTACTTGGTCATGATGTATAATCTTCTTGATGAGTCTTTGTATTCTATTCACTACTATTTTGCTGAAGATCTTAGCATCTGTGTTCATCAGTGAGATTGGTCTGTAGTTTTCTTTCTTTGTGTTTTTTCTCCCTGCTTTGGGTATCAGGGTGATATGTGCCTCGTAGAAGCTGTTTGGGAGTGTTTCTGTTTCTTCTATTTCCTGGAAGAGCTTGAAAGGACTGGCAGTAGGTCCTCCTTAAAGGTTTGGTAGAGTTCACTAGTGAATCCATCTGGACCTGGGCTTTTGTGTTTGGGCAGACTGTTAATTACTGTTTCAATTTCCTTGATGGTGATAGGCTTATTTTGGTATTGCAAGTCTTCTTGTTTCAGCCGTGGGAGGTTATAGAACTTCAGGAATTTATCCATTTTCTTCTATATTCTCATGTTTCACGTCATACAGACTCTTAAAGTAATCTCTGATGATCTTTTGGATTTCTGTGGTTTCTATTGTGATGTCACCATTTTTATTTCTGATTCTGTTTATTTGGGTTCTCTCTTTCCCTGTCCTTATAACTCTTGCAAGTGGCTTGTCAATCATTTTTTATTTTTTCAAAGAACCAGCTCATGGTTTCATTAATCTTTTGGATTATTTTTTTGGGTTCCAACTCATTGATTTCCTCTCAAAGTTTTATTATTTCATTTTTTTCTGCCTGTGTTGGGCCCCTTTTGTTGGTCATTTTCTAATGTCTTCAGCTGTGAAGTCAGGTTATTTATGTGGGCTCTTTCTTCTTTCCTGATGAATGCTTGCCGAGCTATAAACTTTCCTCTTAACAAGGCTTTTGCCGTGTCCCACAAGGTCTTATAGTTGGTATCTTATTTTCATTTGTTTCTAGGAATCTTTGATTTCTTCTATGACCCATTGGTTGTTCAGCAGTGAGCTGTTCAGTTTCCAGGTGTTTGATTTGACTCCCTGTTTCTGTGTACGGTTAACTTCCATTTTTAGTGCATCATGGTCTGAAAAGATAGTTGACACAATTTCTATCTTTTTATTTTATTGAGGTATGCTTTGTGGCACAGCATCTGGTCTATCTTGCAGAACTGGAACTTTTTAAATTCTAAAATAATACTATATATAATATAGTCAAGTCTAAAGATTTAAGATTAAGATTTAAGACTAAAATGTAGTCAGGATTTAAGATTCACCAATACTGAAATATTTTAAAATACATGCTCTATTTAGCTCATAAAATAATTTATAGTAAGTACTATGGTGAGAAAAATTCCTTTAATAATTTAGTCTTGGCGTATACCTTTTAAAGAAACAAGGGTGAAAAAAATATGCTTTTGGAGACTTTTCCATCACTAGAAAATATTTACAGATCTCATAGCAATGGAATTTGTGAGCACACTTGATGCAAATAAAAATATAAGTTGGTTCTATTTGTCCTAGCTAAATATAGGTCTTTGTAACTCTGATGTCTAGAATCAGGAATCCTGTCCTTTAGTTTTGGCATATCCGAGAATTACCTAGTCTTAAAGATTGCTGCTTTCATAAGGTTGCTATGAAGCCTATTTTCAATAGCCTGTTGTCAAGATAGCTATTCTCAATAGGATAAGATAAATCTTGAGACATGTATGGCTATCACTTCTCTGACTAGGGTTCAAAGGTGTGGAAAGAAAGCAGTGTTGACTTCACAGAAAAGGGGGACTAACATGAAAACAATATGCTCTCTGGAGTAGTGGTGAATATTTGACAGATTTCAGCCACTGCTATGACTTTGTGCAAATGATTCTGGTCAGTCTGACCTTGCTGGTCCCATATCTCCAGTACCCTTTACATCTGGAAAATCCCTTATCTTCTTCATTCTCAAGCAAACCCTATGCTTCCCACCTCCCATTATCAGTTCAGCAAACTTCTTTTCATTCTGTTTATTTCTTTCTTATCGATGGAGGGCCCATATTTATGAATAAACTTCACAACTTTTCTTTCATATATTCTAAACTTTGGTTTGCAAAATTTCTTCATTTCTATTGAAGAAATTTTTTTCAGAACAAAAAATTCAATAGACATTTTAGGTCAGTGGATGGATATTACACTTTTATTTTATATTTGAATATTTTAATTTAATTTATTTTTTAATTATATCACTGTGTTTCAGAAAAATTACAATGCCGTTATGGTTCCACATCAGTCATACAGTGACATTCACAATTGTGAATGGAATAGTATCTTTAGCATCTCTTTCTTCCATTTAACTATTTGCAAATAGGAACGCCACTGTATTTTGGGTATTGATATTGTACCCAGCCACTCTACTATAAGTCTATATTGTTTCTAGGAGATTCTTGGTAGAAAGCTTAGATTTCTCTATGCAAATCATGCCGTCTGCAAATAGTGACAGCTTGACTTCTTCCTTTGCTATATATAGGATGCCCTATATATACTTTTCTTCCCTAATTGCTATGGCTAGTACTACCAGTAATATATTGAATAGATGTGATGAGAGTGGGCAGCCTTGTCCTGTCCCCGATCTTAGGGGAAAGCTTTCAGTTTTTCCCCTGTTGAAAATGATGCTTGCTGTGGGCTTGGAATAGATGGCTTTGACTATAATGAAGAAGGTTCCACCAGTTCCCATTTTATGGAGAGTTTTTTTTTTATCATGAACGGGTATTGGATCTTGTCAAAAACTTTCTCTGCTTCTATTGATATGGTCATATGATTTTTATTTTCCTGTCATTGATGTGATGTAGTATGTTGATAGACTTGCGGATGTTGGAAACATCCTTTCATTCCCAGGATGAAGCCTACTTGGTCATGGTGTATAATCTCTTTGATGATGACTCTTTGGATTCTATTTGCTAGTATTTTGTTGAAGATCTTAGCATTTGTGTTCATAAGGGAATGGTCTGTAGTTTTCCTTTTATGTGAGGGTCTCTGTCTGCTTTGGGTATCAGGGTGATATGTGCCTCGTAGAAGCTGTTTGGGAGTGTTTTTGTTTCTTCAATTTCCTTGAAGAGCTTAAAAAGGACTGGTTTTTAAGCCAGGTCCTTTTTAAAGGTTTGGAAGAATTCACTGGTGAATCCATCTGGACCTGGGTTTTTGTGTTTGGGTAGACTTTTTTATTACTGATTCAATTTCCTCAATGACAATATGTGTATTGAGGTATTCCGAATCTTCTTTTTTCTTATTTCCTCCAAATTTTATTACACCATTTTAGACATACAAATGCAAGATGCTCATGCAGAGTTCTGGCTCCACAGTGTTCCAACACCCAACCCCTCCACCCAAACCAATCTCCCATCACCAATGTCCTGCCCTCCCTCCCCCCCTCCCTCACCTCAACTACTTGGCGGGTTCTGCATGTCCTCTCTCTCCTCCCTATCTCCCCCTCCCGCCAAAATTTCCTGCACATCGTGGAATGCAGTGGATTAAAGGACATCCCTGTTTCCACTATTTTGATGAACCGCATGGCCCCAAGCGGCCTCACGACCTGGGCTCAAACTGGTTTTGCTCTGTCAATCTGGTCGTGAGGTAGTGTTCCAGTGTCCGGACAGCAAAGGTGGTGGCGAGTATGGTGGGTGAGCCTCATCCGGCTGCTTCTGGGATGCCCCCGGAGGTGATGGGCCCACTCCCAAAACCCATCTGCCCTCCCGAGAGCCCCATGGTGAGCTTAGCCGGGGAAAGCGGAGTTCCAGCTTCACCAGGTGCGTCAGAGGCCCGCATGCTATGGCTGGTCGCCCGGGCAGCTCCAGGGCTGGGCCACCAGGTTTGACAAAATAGAGGGGGAATGGCCGGCCCCTGACTCCATCTGACGAATTCCCAGCGATTCCTGCCTCTGGGAGCTGCCTACCTGGGCTCGAACTGGTTTTGCTCTGTCAATCTGGTCGTGAGGCAGTGTTCCAAATTCCGGACAGCAAAGGTGGTGGCTAGTGTGGTGGGCGAGCCTCATCTGGCTGCTTCCGGGAACCCCTGGAGGCGATGGACCCATCTGCCCTCCCGAGAGCCCCATGGTCAGCTTAGCCGGGGAAGGCGGAGTTCCCCTGAATCTTCTTGATACAGCCTTGGAAGACTGTAGGAATTCAGGAATTGTCCATTTCTTCTAGTTTCTCTTGTTTTGTGGCATACAGACTCTCTAAGTAATCTCTGATGATCTTTTGAATTTCTTTGGTTTCTGTTGTGATATCCCCTTTTCCATTTCTGATTCTATTTATTTGGTTTCTCTCTTTCTCTTTTTAAACGAGCCTTGCAAGTGGTTTTTCAATCTTGTTTATTTTTTCAAAGAACCAGTTCTTGGTTTCATTGATAGTTCAGATTGCTTTTTGGGATTCCATCTCATTGATTTCTGCTCTAATTTTTATTATCTCTTTCTTCCTGCCTGGGTTGGGCTCCTTTCTAAGAGTCCAACCTTAGAAAGGAGCTAAGGTTGGTTGGTCGCTTTCTAAGCTGTTAAACTGTGAGGTCAGATTGTTTATGATGGCCATTTCTTCTTTCCTGATGAAAGCTTAAAGCTGTGAACGTTCCTCTTAATGCTGCTTTTGCTGTGTCCTACAAGTTCTGATAGTTCTTGTCTTCAGTTTCATTCATTTCCAGGAATTTTTGGATTTCCACTTTGATTTCTTTTGTGATCCACTCTTTGTTCAGCAGTGAGCTTTTTTAGTTTTCAGGTGTTTGGTATGACTCTCCATTTCTGTGTGTGTGATTAACTTAATATTTTCAGCACTTTGTGTTCTGAAAAATAGTTGACACAACTTTTATCTTCTTGATTTTATGAAGGTAAGGTTTGTGGCTCAGCATGTGGTCTATCTTGAAGAATGTTCCATGTGTACTGGAGAAAAATGCATATTATATTTTGATATATATATATATATATCTACCATCCCTCTTTTTTTCTATTTCTTCCTTCAGGGACAGTATTTTTTTTTCAACCTTGTTCATCTATCAAGAGTTGATAGAGCAGTGTTGAAGTCTCCCTCTACAATTGTGTTACAATCTATGTCTCTTTCCAGTGTATTAGCAGTTGCTTTAAGTATTTTGCTGGCCTCATCTTGGGCATGTATATGTTTAGGAGTGCAATTTCTTCCTGGTGCACATATCCCTTGATTATTAAGAAATGACATTCACTGTTCCTTTTCAGCCTGAAATCTATGCTGTCAGATACTAGTATGGCCACACTGGCCATTTTGGAGGAGTTGTTTGCATGTAGAATTGTTTTCCAGCCTTTCACTTTGAGTCTGTGTTTGCTCTGATTGTTCAGATGTGTTTCTTGTAGAGTAGAATATTGAATTTAGGTTTAGTTTTATTAATCCATTTGCCACTCTATGCCTCTTAATTGATGCATTTAGACCGTTAACATGGAGAAAGATTATTTTCATGGGATTTTGTGTCATATTAGTGTTTAAACTTGTGCAATTGGGGGTTTGTCTTATCTTACAGTAGTCCTTTCAGTTCTTTTTTTAAAAGTAGGTTTTGACTCTATGAAGTTTTTAGCAGTTCTTTATTTGTGAAGTGGTGTATCTTCCCTTCAAATCTGTAAGTGAGTCTAGCTAGGTAAAGTATTCTTTTTGAGGCCTTCATTTCATTGAGTCTTTTCACAATGTCCCGCTATTGTCTTCAGGCTTGGATTCTTTCATCTGAAAGTCTGCTGTGATTCTTAGGGCTTCTCCTTTGTATGTAAATTCCTTCTTTGATCTTCTGTTTTCCATATTTTATCTCTATCTGTTGTTTTTGTCATTTTAATTAGGATGTGTCTTGGAGTATTCTTATTGGGGTTTCTTTTAGCTGGTACCCTTCGGGTCTCCTGAATCTGGGAGCAAATGCTCTTTAATTCTGGGAACTTTTCAGCAATGATGACTTTGACAGTTGCTTCTTCATCCGGATTATCTTCTTGGTCCTCTGGGACCCCAATGATCTTTATGGTATTCCTTTTAACTTCATCCCTATTATCTCTTGTTGTCTGTTCATTTATAATGAGTCTTTTTTCCATCTTCTACTGTTTAGAGATTCTCTGTACATCATTTGGAGCTCACTGATTCTTTCAGCAGTTGTTACTCTACTGTGGAGCCTTCCAGTGAGTTTTTAATTTCACTTACCACATTTTTAATATCTGTAATATCTGCTTGTATTTTTTGTTTGCATTTTCCTCATTTCTTCTTTTATATCCTCTTCTATTTTATTGTCTTTGTATTCCATTGCTTCTTTAAGCTCCTTATGCATCCTTAACAGTTCTTTCCTACCTTCCTTATCAGAAAGGTTATATAGCTCATCATTATAGTTTGGCTCACCTGGGCTAGCAGCTTCGTTCATTGAGCTTGGTGGAGTTCTGTGTTGCCCTACCATTATGACATTTTGCTGTTTGCAAACTCTGTGAATTTATGTAGCTAGACAGTAAAGTTAGGGGTTGCCTAGGTTGCTTCCAGAGTTTTGTGGAAGTAGAGAAATGTTGGGTCTTATATTCTCTGAGACCTTGGGACCCTTTACACAAAGTAGTTGTGTAAAGGGTTTCAAAGTTCTGATTTGTGGTCTGGGGTCTGAGGATCTTCCAGCGCAGGGGGATCACAGACATGAGATAGGGGGTGGCAGAGTGATGGGGTGGCAGCAGCAGGGGGAGGGAGGCAGAAAGCCTCTCCAAGGCAGTTGGGCTCATTTCTTGATTATTTTTAATGAGCAACAGAGAAGGGGAATAAAAATTTTGAAAATAAAGAAAGATTTTATGCTGTTAAGAGACACTATAATCAAAACTGCATTGGTAACAGTTTCTCTCTCTCTTCCTCTCCTCTCTCTCTCTCATTCTCTTTTTCTCCAGGAAGTAGAAGTGTACCAATTTATCTAGAAACTCATACCAACGGAGAACTAAGAATTCAACTGCAGTACAGTTTACTGAACCTGGACTGAATTGAATTCTATAATTAGTTCACATTTGCTCTTTAATTTTTACAACTAAATCCCATATGTATTTTACCTAACTGCATTATATAATTTTAGTTTGTACTCCTATGGTGTAAAACTGTTACAAGATTTTTTCTGATTGTTGACTTTAGTATTCTTAAACAAATTATGATTACAAATGTTTCAGCAACACTTACTGAAAATGTGTTTAATACATAAATGAACAATATCATCAAACTGAAAAATCATAAATAGAGTAAAAAGAGCCATGAGGTAGATGGATAGGAGTACAAACAGTAAACCTTATTTCCAGTTACATTAGAGGGTGTGGCACTACAGTATCCCTGTTCCATAGGTATTTATATGTTGTGTGTTTATTGTAGCTCACTCAAGGAATGATTGTAAGGGAATGATAATAAAATATGCCAATTGTTTTCAGATGCCAGCACGTGTGACAGGGAAGACACAGTGAGCAGTTGCAGTACTATCAAGAAAAGTGTGTGTTCTGAAGAACAGGGTCATTACTTTTATCATTTTAACTCCTTGGAATGCAGATCCACTACTCTAGAGAATTTTCCACCCATTCATTCGTGGTGACAGATAAGACCTCATTAAAAGATATAAGAAAGTATAAAATTACTAATTTAAAACCATCTCATCTTGCTATGCTCTTGTAAAGGAATATATTAAAATTCTTTCATTCTTCTTATAACCATTTTAGTGTACTCAAACAAATTATAGAATAGCAATTTAAATGTACTTAGAATATTGAAGATATATCAAGTGTCAACTCTGAAGGATTTGGTACAAAAATGAATAACCATTCAATATATGAGACTTAAAATAACAGCCACAGAAAATGAAATTAAGCTGAAATTTAGGAAGTTGTTAGTGGAAGTGCAAGTAGCTTTCCAACTGTGCAAAATATTATTGGCATTTATTCTCTTTAGTCCAAATATAATAGCAAAATCAGCAAGCAATTGCCCATTAGTCAGGTACTGTGCTATTAACACTTAAGAAAAAAAGACTATTGCTAGTCCCAATTTGTTGCACATAAGAAATAAATTGGATTGAATCAAGCCAGGAGTTGACAGGTCTTTTTGTCTGAATGTGTTAGTTGAAACAAATAAGACAATTATGCAAAGAGGATTCTAAGAAGTGTAGTAATTTGTTTCAATGGTGCAGGATGTAATTATTGAAACTGATTGAGATTTACTTTATTATAATTAATTATCACGAATTTGATTCTGGTAATTTAGGGATATATTGCAGGTTTTCAAAAGGGATAGCTTGTTTCATAAGAATCACTAAATATCAATTGTACAAAAAGTAGATGATATTGCAAAAATGAAGGTGACAAAAAATTGGATGAAGTTTATCAAAAGGCATATATTTTTACTGTATAGTTTAAAAAGAATTGGAGATGCAAAGCAAAACATATTAAAGGCTAACATGATATGTGCATACTTGATAATTACTAAGAGAGTAGATATTCTTTCTTTAAGCAAAAATGGTCACTTTGCTTTGTTGTTGCAATGATTTGAATGCCACACGTGTATTTGTTGTGCTCACATACCAGGCTGCTATATTCACTGGGGGTCACATGCTTAACAGCAGTGTTCATATTTGTTGAATGTTACACTCTATTGTGCTGCTGGCATAAATTTTTCCAGATGTGGTGCTTATGAAGTTCTGCATACTTTAGTTGTGATGCTCATACACGCCCAGCTGCAGTTAAAAGAGGGTGCAGAGCTTCTCGGCATAAAGAATAGTGGTAGCAGTGTTAGACTCATGCCTCATGCTTCCAAGCCAGGAGATTAAACTACTGAGAATTTTTTTTGGCTCCCTTTATATATGTTATGGTGTATGTTAGCAAATATATATGGTAATCATTCACAGTCTACGTAATTCATGCCCCATGCTCTATATCTTATACATAACAAGAGCTTAGCCGGAGATACAGTTCAGTGCTAAAGTTTATGGCTTGCATACATTAAGCCCTAGGTTCAATATCTGGTACTGTAAAAACAAAACAAAGCAAACAACTGGAAGTGTGGGATGTCAACTATGTCTCAAAAATGAATTAGATATATTAAAAGGAATGAGATAATATTCAACACTACTATATTTTGAATCAATTAGTTTTCATTAAGTAGTCACAATAAACCTTTAGATTAGTTCTTAATTAGATAATTTATAGATAAGAAGATTTAAGTCAAATTTATATAGTTAATTGAACTTAAAGGTAGCTATCTATTTTTCTTTTGCTTGTTGGGTCATACCCGGTCATGCTCAGGGGTTATTCCTGCTTTACACTCAGGATTTACTCCCGGAGATGCTCAGGGGACCCTATGGGATGCCAGAGACTTGAATCTGGGTTGGCCACATGCAAGGCAAATGCCCCACCCACTGTGCTATTGCTCTGACCCCCCATAGCTAATTTAGTATTATCTGGTCTCAAAGTTTTATTTTATTCACTGCAGTACAAAATTTGAGCAAGACTTGGAACTGGCTTATTATTGGAGTATGAACATAATATTCCAATTCTAAAATAAAATTACAGTATTGTTACATTAAATTAATATGTTCTAATTGATCACTTGATGATCACTTCATATCCGTTATTCATCGATTTGCTCGAGTGGGTGCCAGTAAAGTATCCATTTGACCCTATCACGTGCCAGTGTAGCCCAATGGCATCTGTCTGTTTTGGGGATATTGAGAGCTTTGAACTGTTTGTTTAGGGTCCTGATAAGGAAGTCTGACTGTCTTGCAGGTGGGCGGCCACGCGATCTTTTGGCATCCCCGTGGGATCCAATCGTTAACAGCTCTAGTCCAACGGTTGTCTCCAGATTGCAATATATAACCAGCCCATCTGATTTTCAATGTTCTGACAGATGAGACAGCGTCCTTGATTTTAGAATAGCTATGGAGGTAGGAACTCGGATTCCCTCTCTACTTGAGTGAGACATGATATTCCAAGCATGGCTCTTTTGATTCCTCTTTGGGAGACCCGAATTGTATTCTCATCCTGCTTTCTTAAGGCCCAGGTCTCTGAGGCGTATGTTAATGCAGGGAGAATGGTGAAGTCAAAGAGGTGTGCCTGTAGCCGGAGGTTCTTTGTTCTTTTGACTATTGTTTCGATGTTTTTGAAGGCAGTCCATGCTGCTCTTTTCCTCCTGCACAACTCAGGTTTCAAGTCGTTCATCATGTTGACTTCTTGAGCTAGGTACACATAACTGTTGCATTCATAGATGTTTGTTCCATTGAGAGTAAATGGGGCCTCTGGAACTAGTTCATTTCTCATGAACATAGTTTCGTTGAAATTCAGCTGTAGACCTATCCTTCCACATTCTTGGTCAAAATCAGCCAGCATTTGTGCCACTTGGCTGATGATTGGTGTTATTAGAATGATGTCATCAGTGAAGTGGAGGTGGTGTAGTTGCCAGCCATCTATCTTCACTCCCATTTTCCCCCACTCTAATTGTCGCATTATGATTTTGAGGGTGGTGCTGAAGAGTTTTGGTGAAATGGTATCACCCTGCTGAACCCCTTTTTTGATGTCAGTGATCACTTCCCTGTAGAATGGTGAGATCCTAGTGGTGAAACCGTGATATAGTTCACGAAGGATCTTTACGTATTGAGTGAATGCCCTGTTTGACTGGGGCTTCACTGACTGCTTTAGTCTCCATAGAATCAAAGGCTTTCTTTAAATCAATAAAAGTGAGACAGAGCAGCATCTTGAATTCTCTATAGACTTCAATGAGTTTGGTTATCGTGTGGATATGGTCAATTGTGCTGAATCCTTTTTTGGAAGCCAACCTGCACGCATGGTTGTTATTCATCTATGTTCTGCCAATCCTGTTGAGGATGACTCGAGTGAACAGTTTGTATATTATGGACAACAGGCAGACGGGGTGATAGTTGCCAATATTATGAATGTCTCCCTTCTTGAACAGTAGAACTGTCCTGCTAGTTTTCCATTGGGAGGGCACCTTGTATTCGGTCAGGTAGTTGTGAAGAGTCTAGCCACTGTATTGATGAGAACTGACGGCAGATTCTTCAGGTGTTTGGGTTTGATCTTGTCTGGGCCTGATGCTGTTCCCTTCTTAACTGACGAAATGGCATGTCGGATTTCAGAAGGGAGAACGTTGGGAATGACATATCATCCTGAAGAATTTGGTATGTGGGTAGGTGGACGTGGCTATCAAAGAGATCTGAGTAGAAGTCATGGATAATCTTCTCAATTTCCTTTCTAGAAGATGTGTTAGATCCATCAGGACGTCAGAGGGCAGTCATTTTTGTCTTATAGTTGGCGAAGGACAGGCGGGCATTGTGAATGCTTTTCCCGGCTTCTGCTGCCTCCTCAGCAGGATCTCACAGCCCCCTCTCCTGATCAGTGCTTAAGAGGCGGCTGTGGCAGAGCAGACATTACAACCACGGCAACCACGAAGCCCGAGAGAAACAGCGGAGGCGGATGCTGTAGCCATGGCAATGCAAAGCAAGAGAGAAACAACTAAGACAACGGAGTTTACACTGCAGCCACAATGACCGCACCAAATAAGGAAACACAAAACTAGTGAAAAGGTTCCTCAAAGTCCATCCTCCTGAAAGGAGGCAGGCTGAGATGACCTGGGACTCTCTTCATCCTCGTTCCACTTCTTTCTCAGCAAATCATCATACCACCTCTCATTATCACCTGACTGAAGAACACTGCCCCTTCTAACAGCTGCTTTGTAAGGTAACTTAGGAATCTCTGGTGAAGATTTCTTTTTCTGACTTAAAGCTACCTTCTCAAAAAATATATATATATATATGTATATGTATATATATGTATATATATGTATATGTATATATATGTATATCACCTGCATGGCAGAGCCTGGCAAGCTGCCCGACACGTATACAATATGCCAAAACTAGTAAAAAATGTTTATCTTCCGGACCCTGAAAGAGTCCTTAATATGACAGCACTAAAGATGAACAAAGAGGGCCTGATAAAGATCTCAGGGCCTTACTAAAATACCAAAACAAAGTAAGACTAAAATGACTGCCTGTACTTTCAATGTACATACGCTGGCATTGGAAGCATATATCGAGGACCTGATAATGCAAACACAAATGATCAAGTAAGACATCATTGGTCTGACTGAGACGAGGAGGCGCCAACCACATCATTGCCATCTTTGTCACTGGAGAAGAACTGTTCTTTGGAACTTGCGGCGAAAGAGGCATTTGTGGCGTCGGTGTCCTTGTCAATACAAACATGGCTGTGAACATTGATTCATTCTAATGCCTAACAAACCGGATAGGATGATTATACTTGAGATGTGGTCCACTACCAGCAGTTTCTATCTTCGTTGTCTAGGCACCAACATCCACATACAAAGATGAAGAAATTGAGAAATTCTACATAGAACTGGAGGAGTTCTATAAAAAGATCACACCTTCTATAAAATCATAGTCGGTGATTTCAACGCCAAGCTAGACCAAGAAGATCAGCCGAAGAACTCCACATAGGGACCCATGGCCTAGAATGGAACGAACAGGGTGAGAGGCTATCTGAGTTCATCATAGCCACCAAGATCATTCATGGGAACTCACAGTTCCAAAAGGCTGAATAGAAAAGTTGGACATGGGAATCTCCTGGTGGACAGTTCCACAATGAAATTGACCACATGATCTTCAATCTGAAAGTTCTGCCTAACCGATGTCTCTGTCGTCCCAAAATTCCAAACAGGATCAGACCACCGTCTCCTTTTTGTAAAATTCTACTTCACACAATGAGGAGAAAAGGGCTGCAAAGTTTAAGAAGAAAACCACCAGAATGACCACCAACTGGGAAATCTTTGGCACCATGCAGCAACATGGGAAGATGCTATCATTGGCGACATCAATGAAGAATAAAACCGACTGGTTCAACACCACCATGATTGCACAAAGAATGCTGAGAGAGTAAAGGACACAAAAGGATGCCTGTCATCAAAAACCCGTGAGCTCATCCACCAAAATAGTAAGGCATGAGCCTCAGGCAACCAGATACTAACATCCAAGCTTGCAAAGCAGTGCAGAGAAGCGATGTTCTAATTACAAAATATAATATTTAAATATCACAACCTGTTGGAGGACAGGGTTAGCTATTCTAGGAGTTTTGATGTTTTGCCCACTCCCAGCTTAATCTATTTAAGCCAAGATTCATTCTAATGAGACCTCTCTTCTATGTAAACACAGCTAGAGGGTGTGGCAGTTACAGAAGTCATCTTGACTGAATAACTTCTGACTTATGCCTCTACTAAGACTTCTATGTTTTCTAGATTGGGCACAGCTCCTCTTTATACCCACTGCACCCAACGTGGGACAGTTAGAATTTACCAGGAGACTACCACCCTGGCTACTTTGAGACTATAGGAAGGATCATACTAGTTTGCTCTAAGCATGCGAGTGTGACCCTTTCAGTACATGAGAACAAGATACTCAGAATCACCCTGGTGCAAATAATAATAAGAAGGACCTTGTGGGTACCATCTAGATTACATGAAGCTCATGAAATTAAGATGTATTACTTTATATCAGCCCTCTCTCTCCTGTGTTTTACATAAGAGATAATCTCGGTATCAGTCCTTGGCATAACCTTTGTTTATACCTGCAATAGGGTGTGGCACTACACTCTCTTTAGAGTTCTTTGTTGACATGACCTTCCCTGGATTACTTTGGTGTATATAAGGGGACTGACTTGAGGCCCCTTTGGGCCTTTTAGCTTTTGGCTTTAGGCTCCTGTGGCTTTTGGCTCCTCGGCCTTTTGGCTTTTGGCTTTTGGCTTTTTGCTCTTTGGCCTTTTGCTCCTTCTTCTGGCTAGGACTCATCTCAGGTGAGATCCTCTTTCTTTGGTGGGAGACTTAGGCTCTTTTGTATGGTCTAAGTTTGGACCAGAGCTAGAGTTTGTTCATTATATTGGAGTGCTGTGGAATTGCTTTTGTACTATTAAAAGTCTCTTTTGGAACTGCACCAGTCTCCTGAGTTTTCATCTGTTCCCGCGGCATCCTCGGGTATAGAAGAGAACTTCTGTCATGACACTGTTGGGGACTCCAGCGGCCTTCCCTGACAACAACCTATTATAAGGGTTTCAGAATAATGTATACTTACTGTGTACATTTTTGGAAGACAAAATGTTTAAACAATTTATCCCCAAAATGAGTCTCATATTGGATATTATAGTAAATGTTGGGAGACCCAAAATGGTGAAGAGATGTATTTAAATAATTGAATTAGCTACTCTAAAAGTAAAATACAAATATTGGCCACTATTTCCAGTGTTCTCCATATCGCTATCAGGGCTATCACATAGTAAATATTCATAATTCTTAATGATAGAACACTGCATCATAGACATCACCACAAGTCACATGGGGCACATTTTGTGTTGTGATATTTTAATATCACTGATGCTTGCTTTTGGAACTGCAAAGGATATAAACAGCTCCTGAAGTTTTGTGTGTAACTATGTACATGAGACTAATCTTAGTTTGTGTCATATTATCCCTGTACTTAAATTATGACAGGGGAAGTCATAAATGGCATTAACAATTATGGAAAATGAACATGCCATATTGTAGAACAATAATGGGCCATTTTATCTCAGCATCATCTGCTTTCCAATAGCTAAATTCATTTAATCATTTTTGATTATAGCAAATTGTCACAGTATTTTGAGTCGCTGTAGGTGTGAAACCTCATTTTAAATTCTGCTTGTAGAATTCATCATTATTATAGGTTTGAGGCATTCCTGTTTGGAAACAGTTCATGCAGTTTTCAGTATAGAAGTCAAGATCATAAACTTTCGCTGGCTCACCTTTGTCTTTCATCTGCATATAAGAGTATTCAGTACAATCCGAGGACACTGGTCCCCAAATTACAAAGTAGCTCTTTGTGCTACTTTGAGATAAATGTTTCCTCTTATGTTTTCTTTGTCTATGAGCTCTGTGACTTTCATTTTTAATTAATTTAATTTTGTAGAGAGAATATTTTTGTCACAAACACTTCCTCAAATAAGTTTAGAAGCAAAAGTAGAGAATGCAACATTATTGCCATCTTTGCAATACCTTAGCATTTGAAAACAAAGGCACCTAGGGAAAATGTTCAGTACCCTCTGATTCATATTTGTATAAAAATTGTATATATCTCTATATATGTATAATATGTATATATATATATATGTTACAGGGGCTTGTCTTGTAAGCTGGAAGACTTGGGTTTGAACCTTGGTATCACATATGGGTCCTGAGAACAGAGTCAGGAGTAAACCCAAAGCACCTCCAGATGTGGACTCTACACCAGGTAGTTAGCAATACAGTCTTATTTGTGTGTATGGTGCTGGGGTAAGGTAACAGGTTCCAAGCAATACTTATGGAACCTGGGGGTCCTAGAACATGAGGCTGGAAAGTACAATGTTCAGAACCTTCGCCACCAGGCTCACACTCAATGATGTCAGGGTCTCTAGTGCTACATCAAAATTTCAGAGGGGCTTGCAGTTATGGTATTATAATTTGAGGTAGTATAGGGCATCAACCTCTATTCTCTGAAATATCTCCCTGTCCTTTCTTTTTAACTAGTTATACTGTGCTTCTTTGACAGCAGCATTTTTCAGAGAGGGGTAAAGATAAACACAGCTCTCAAGTGCTTCTGAATGCTAAGCCAAAAGAAAACAAACTGAACATTTTATTTTATAACTTACTCATTTCATGGTTGTACAGCAAAATATAGATATATTTGATAAAGTGGTACATTTATATACATGTTCAACTACAATGATTCAACATATACTCCCTCAAATATAAACTAAACATCTAATTGAACAGGTTTATACGCAGAAGAAACTTATTCTTCACATAATAAAAGTTATACAATTATTCAGTGTTAAGATTTGGTAGGTAACAAAATGAGGTCAAAATGATCCACACTCTTCTCACTAGTTTACACGTTTATTTTCCATTGCCATTCTTTTCACACTTGTAATATTGTACTAGTCACTAAGGAAGGAAAGAAAAATACTCAGGGAAGAGATATTTCCTTTCTCCTTCTCTCAATATTATACAAATTTATTATGAAAGAATATTATTGAACAATTATGCTTTGTGTCTATATACATCTTTCTTTATATATTGATATTAATATACATCAGTATTTGTTACCTTAGACTGTGGAAAATGTGGACTTCATCTCAAAATGCCCAGATCAACTTCTAGTTAATTCTTGCTTTCAAAGTTAAGCACTCACTATCATATTTTAGTTTTATTTGTTCTTAAATATTACTGGGTTAACATGAAACATATTTTTTGTACCTTCTATAATTATTGGTATTTAAAAAACTGGGCTGGATTCTATTTTTATCCTATTAATGAATGCAGTCATTCTATATCTGTCCTTTTCCTTCTGAAAATTTCACTCAGCATGATAGTCTCCATGTCCATCCATTTGCAGGTAAATTTCATAATTTCATCTTTTCTGACAGCTGCATGATACCAGTGTTTTACTAAATGTGTGAAATGGTAATGGCAGATTAAAACTCACCAATGAATATACACAAAGAGACTTAAGTGATAAACTCTAAATATCTGCAGGGCTAGCCACAATGTGTAAAATAAAAGGGAGAGAGATGCAGAGACAAAGAGAGAGACAGAGAGAGAAAAGAGAGGAAACAGGGCTACCTGCTGTTGAGGGAGCCTGGGGGGTGGGCGAGAGGGGGGTGGGGGTACATTGGTGGTAGAAATGGGGCACTGGTGGAGGGATGGGTGCTGGAATACTGTATTACCAAGAACCAATTGTGAACACCTTTGTAATTGTACGTCTCACGGTGGTATAATAAAAAAATTAAAACAAAAATTGGGCTGGAAAGATAGTATAGTGAGCAGGCTGCTTGCATTAGTGTTTTCAGGGTTTACACTCCACATTACATATGTTTCCCTGAGCCCTACCAGGAGCAGAGCCAGCATGGAGTAAGAACTGAGAACTGCTGAGTGTGACCCCAAAATAAAATAAAAGTGAAAATTAAAATAATGAATTCATGTTGTGTACACCAGCAATTGTCAACTTTTAAAGTCTTGTGGACAAGACTTGGTGATTGAATACCACAGTATATATTGTTAGTATACTACAATAAATTTTTGTGTTATGTTTCACTCTACATATAAACCACAATCAATTATTTTCCTGTCAATTTTTATTTAGGCTCTTTTAAACACAAATTACATATGGTTTTCTTATATAAAATGCTTTAAATATTTGATTTATTTTTGTAAATGGATATTTTTTACTTCTGTAGTATAAATATTAGTGGAATTACTGGGCTATAGTTAAGGGAATACACACATACATATATATATATATATATGTACAATCAAACTGTTAAAATGATAAAAATGATTGTACAATTTTGTACTCCTAAAAGTTACTTATCATCTTTGACAAATTTTTTTGCTACAATGTTTTTAATTATTTTTCATCTAATGAAAGTAATGCTGATCTCATAAAATTATACCTCATTGTGTCCTTAATTCACAATTCTGTGATGATTAATAATGTCTCTTACATTTGCATTATCTTAGTCATTAAATATAATATCTTTAATAAAATATTTTCTCAAAAACTTGTTATTTACCTTATTGATTTATGAGTTTTTATTATATTTCACAGAAAAATATAAAAGTATTTTTTGTCAAATAATTGCATTCAAATCTTTTTTCCAAATATGTGACTTGAATTTTTATTTTCTTACCACTGTGTATGGAAGTATTTTTTGCATTATTAGATATAATTTATTTTCTTTTTTATATAGCTTTGTAACCAAAATACTATGCTCAATACAAAGTATATTTTATCTGTGTTTTTCTAAGATTATTATATTTGAGGTTTCAAACCTACATCTATGTCCATCATAAATTGATACATTTAAGAAAGGAGAAAGTTAGTGGGAAAAAAATTTTCTAGGCTGCAGAGATATTGCATGTGATCAACTTCATTTGATCACAGCACCCTAAATATTCAAACCAGTAATGATGTAGGGTTCAAAGTCAAGAGTAAACCCTTTTACTTTTGAGCTCCACTGGGTATTTTCATTTGTTGAGAACACTTCTATTTTTTAACACCATGTTATCATTGTCAAAATTAATGTCATTATATTTCTGTACATTTCATTCTGTTCTAATCACTTTACAATAGCTCAATATACCTGAATTCCTCAATATCTAAGCTATTTTGGTTAGTGTAGATTTTTTTGCATTATTTCTAGAATATAAAGTTTATTTCATTTTGACTTAATTATTTTTGTCCTTTTTGGAATTTTTTTAAATTGAATCATCATGAGATAAAGAGTTATAAAGCTGTTCATGAACAGGTTTCAGTCAGATAGTTCCAACACCCATCCTTCCTTCCACCAGTGAACATTTCATACCACCAATGTACCCAGTATCCATCCCCCTTCTACGGCAGGCTCTTTTCTCTCTCTCTCTGTTTTTGGACATTATGGTAGGTGCCAGAGATTGACCCTGGGCTGGGAAACTCTAAGGAAAGCACCTAAATCACTCTATGACTCCTGCCCCTGTTTTTGATTGTCTCTGGCTTAGAACACAGAGCTCAGACTTATTCTTGGGTCTGTGCCTAATATCATTTCTTCTAAGGCTCAAGGGCCCATAAACGTTGCCAGGGACTGAACCAAGATTGCTGCATGCAAGGAAATGGCCTTAGCACCTGTAGTGTCTCTGCAGCCCAAGGTGGGTGATGGGGAACTTACTTCCAGGGTCAAAGGGTCCCTGAAGCACTGTAGAATGACCCTAACTCCTTAATCATCACAAGCTGGAAGCAGCTCCTGTTACATCCCAGTATGGTCCCAAATCTAAGAACAGTAAAAGTAAGTGAATCTTCAATTCAATGTAAAACTTTGCACAGATATTATTTGTGTTCTGTGTTTCTTTTTGAGCCACATCTGTAGACTGAGGGCTTTTTCCTAGCTATGTACTTGGCAGGGGGTCAGGGGAATCTAAGGAGTGCTAGAGATCAAATCTGGTCAGTTGCATGCAAGACAAGTACTTTACCCAGTCTCTCAGGCCCTACCAAGATCTTTTTAAGTCTTACCTAGATTATTTTTATTTTCCCAATTTTATTTATATTTTTGGCTTCTGACGAGTCAGGCATGCAGGGCCTAAGCGTGATCGTGCTCATACTGTATTTGTATATCCCATGGACCAGTGCAATCCTTCCCTGTCTTTCCCTCTCTCTCTGCATTTTTAAATTTAAAAAATACGTTGACTGCAACAAAAGCTCCTAGAAATGTTACTGATATTATGCAATATACATTATTATCAATTCTCAGATTATTCCAGCCAGTGATTTAAACTCTAGACTACCGTTCGGTGGTTAGAATCTGGGCAAGACCTCTGAATGTGAAGAGGTAACATACAAATGGTGGAATTATATGGAGAACATAAATATCAAAGAAACTAAGTGTTTTGCTAGTCAACTTTCAATTAGTCAATAAGGATTATCCTAGACAGGCCTATAGATTTGGTAGATTCATAGATACATGAAATGATCCATTATATATTACAATTATATGTGGAATTTAATTAAACAAAGCAAAACATAAATAAGCAAAAGTAAATTTGAGGTACAGAACACATTGGTGGTTACTAGCGGGAAGGGAATGGGGGAAGATGAGAAGGTGGTCAATAGCATATGCTTATGGAGGCAATTAGATTTTGTTGGGACCCATAATGTAGTGTATGCAGATGTGAAAATATAATCTGTACCCATGAAACCAGTATAATGCTATAAATTGATGCTACTTTAATTAAATTTTTATTTCAAAGTTGGAAGGGCTTGGGATCTCTCTATAGTCAGAAATTTACACATGTTCTAAAATAAAAGAAGCAAGACAGCCATTTTTTCATTTCTTCAGGAAAATTAATTCTACCTATAACCATATGCGTATGGATGAAGACTTTTCAGATGAATTACAGCCCTAACCAGTGCTTTTAATGCGACTTGAAGGTAGGAATAGGTGCTAGTTACAGCAACCTATTATAAACCACAAAAATTAAATAATGGATTAATATCCAGGATATATCAGGCACTGATAGAACTTTACAAGAAGAAAACAGTCAACCCCATCAAAAATGGGGAGAAGAAATGAACAGAAACTTCGACAAGGAGAAAATTCGAAGACATATGAAAAAATGGTTAAAAGACATATGAAAAAAATGCTCATCATCACTGGTCATCAGAGAGATGCAAATAAAACAACAATGAGATATCATCTCACACCACAGAGGCTGGCACATATACAGGAGAGCAAAAACAACAAGTGCTGGCATGGATGTGGAGAAAAGGGACTCTCATACATTGTGGAAATGCCAACTAGTATGACTTTTTTTGGAAAACAATAAGGACATTCCTCCAAAGACAAGAAATTGAGCTCCCATTTGACTCAGCCATACAATCCCTGGGAATATACCCTGGGGAAGCCAAAAACACACAGCGGAAACACCATCCCCATATTTATGTTTATAGTAGCACTACTCACAATAGCCAGAATCTGGAAACAAAGCCCGAAGATAGGGCATTTGCTTTGCAGGAGGCTGACCGGGTTTGATCCCCTGCATCCCATATGTTTCCCTGAGCACTGCCAGGAGTAATTCCTGAGTGCAGAGCCAGGAGTAACCTCTGAGCATTGGCAGGTGTGACCCAAAAAAAGCAAAAAAAAAAGAATCTGGAAACAACCAGTGCCTGAGAATTGATAACTGGATAAAGAAACTTTGGCACATCTACTATGCTGCCGTTAGGAAATATTAAGTTCTGAAATTTGCCTATAAATGGTTGGACATGGAGAGGATCATGTTAAGTGAAATTAGCCAGAAGACAAAAGACAGATATAGAATGACTGCATTTATTTGCATGACATAAATATTTAGGTAATATATGTATATATATATACATATATATATGCATATATGCATGTATGTATATATTATGATTATATACATATATGTATATATAAACACAATATATATCACAATATATACATATATGTATATGTATACAATATACCAATAGCCAAGGTCAGACAAACATGAATCACGAGGTCTTTCCAAAAATGGAATCTACCACAAGCATTTGGGAATCAGAGGTTGGGTGGGACAGAGAAGGGAACAGTGTGCTAACAATTGTAAGTGATAACACTAACTAGCCTAGAACTGAGTATTGAATAGAGGCAAAAGATACACATGATAACCTCTAAATGTATGTATTGTAATCCACAATGTGCAAGAGAAGGAAGAGAGAGAAGAGAGAGAGAAAAGAGATAAAAACTCTCCATAGAGGAGAAGGAATGGGGGACATCGGTGGTGGGAAGTAGGCACTGGTGGAGAGATTGGTGCTGAAACAATGTATGACCGAAACCCGGACATACACATCTATATAATTGTATATCTCATGGTGGTATAATAAAATATTAAAAAGAAAATTAATCTAAGTGTCCCTTTTATTGCACAATAGATATTTAAAATGTTAATAATAAGCAAAGAAGTCAGGATGATGGGAATTCCAGTCACTGTAAGTGAGAAGTTCAATTTAGAAATTAAATTGGCAAACTTCTTCTATAGTTGAGTAATTAAATTGGCAAACCTCTTTCTACAGTAGTGTAATGAAATTATGAAGTGAAAGTAACATGCTAGGCAGGGTGAAAAAAAATCACAGGGAAAATTTCAGACTAAAAATAATGAGATATTAATAGATAGTTAAGTAATTAATTAGATAATTAGAAGAGGTCAAAATTGTCTTTAACCTATCATGTGCAAATTACCAAAGAGATAGTAGGTAGCATTCCAGGACATGCTTGCTTTGGAAATAGCTAAATCCATTCATTAAAATAAAGATTATCACTATATATTAGAAATAACTAAATGCATTCATGAAGATTAAGGCTATTAATCCTAGATTAGACCTGTGACATTCGGAGTCAGTGATATGAGAAACATTGTCACTTGTCATTTGTCTTCTCGTTCATCAATTTGCTTGAGGGGGCGCCAGTAACATCCCCATTCATTGGGAATGAGGTCCATTATTGTTATATATTTGGCATCTCGAATACAACATGAGTAGCTTGCCAGACTCTGTCGTGGCTCTGGGTTCATCCTACGGGACCCGGTATTTTTCTATGTCAGACTACTATCAACCATCCAGGGCCCCGGGAGAGCCCTGGGAATAGACAATCCTATGTCCTGTCTGCCACCTGCTGACACAGCCAGGCACCACAGCCACACGCGAAATGATTTGAGGGGCAGGATGAAAAACATATATAACAAATAATTGGATAAATATTTGAAAATTATTTCAGAGCAGAGGAACATGGGAAGAAAGGAAACAATGAAATATTGCTGCAAATTATAGGACAGATTTCCAACAAACTCACAATTTTATTTGTCTGAGAATTTAGTTATTTTGAGAATCAAATGATATAATAAAACATTCTGGGGCTAATTAAATATGAATTTGGAACTACATCAGCCTATTTAATGTGCAATGCTATAACCATGGTTGATTATGAGGAATTCCATTGCATAGTACTAAAACTTTAAAAATAGAAAAGAAATTTAACAAATATGTGTATAATTTGTATATAATTTTTATATAATTATGTATAATGTGTATAATTTCTCCAATAAGAATGGAGAATTCTTCCTCCAATGAAGAATACAACCGACTGATTCAGCACCTCCATTATTGTATGAAGAATGCCGAGAGAGAAAAAAGGTACCAAAAGACATCTGTCTTCAAAAACTCTCCAGCTAATTCGCCAAAGTGGCAAGGTGCGAGCCTCAGGCGACCAAATGCTAACATCCAAGCTTGAAGAGCAAGACAAGAAGCAATAAAGGAAGACCTCAAAGAGAGAAGAGCAGAAATACTGGCAGATGCAGCAGAAGCTGGGAAAAGCATTCCCAAAGCCAGCCTGTCCTTCGCCAACAATAAGACCAAGATGACTGCCCTCCAATGTCCTGATGGATCTATCATATCTTCCAGAAAGGCAATGAAGAAGATTATCATGACTTCTACTCAGATCTCTTTGATAGCCATGTCCACCTGCCCACATATGAAATTCCGCAGGATGGATTTATCGTTTCCAGCGTTCTCTCCAATGAAATACAACATGCCATTTTGTCAGTAAAGAAGGAAACAGCACCAAGCCCAGACAAAGTCAGACCAGAACACCTGAAGAATCTGCCTAGGGTACTCATCAATACACTGGCTCAGCTCTTCTCACGCTACCTGTCCGAATGCAAGGTGCCCTCCCATTGGAAAACCAGCAAGACAGTTCTACTGTTCAAGAAGGGAGACATCCACGACATTGGCAACTATCGTCCCATCTGCATGTTGTCTGTCATCTACAACCTGTTCACTCAAGTCATTCTGAACAGGATTGGCAGAACATTAGATGAAGGGCAACCATGAGAACAAGCTGGCTTCCAAAAAGGATTCAGCACAATTGACCATATCCACACGGTAACCATGCTCATTGAAATTTGTAGGGAGTTCAGGATGCCACTATGTCTCACATTCATTGATTTAAAGAAAGTCTTTTATTCTGTGGAGACTGAAGCAGTCATCGAAGCCCTAGCCAAACAGGGTGTTCAAACCCAATACATCAAGATCCTTCGTTACCTGTATTACAGATTCACCAACAGGATCTCACCATTCTACAAAGAAGTGATCATCAATGTCTAAAGAGGGGTTTGGGAGGGTGATACCATTTCACCAAAACTCTTCAGCGCCACCCTAGAGAACATCATGTGACAATTAGAATGGGAAGGAATGGGATTGAAGATAGACGGTCGGCAACTAAACCACCTCCGCTTCGCTGATGACATGGTTCTAATAACACCAAACATTAGCTAGTGGCACAAATGCTGGCTGACTTCGACCGAGAATGTGGAAAGATAGGTCTACAGCTGAATCTCAGCAAAACTATGTTCATGAAAAATGAACTAGTTCCAGAGGCCCCAATCATTCAAACATCTCTGAATGCAGCAGTTATGTGTACCTAGGTCGAGAAGTCAACATGATGAAAGACCTAAAAACCTGAGCTGCGCAGGAGGAAGAGAGTGGCATGGAATGCCTTCAATAGCATCAAAGAAATAGCTAAAAGGACAAAGAACCTCTGGCTCTGGGCACATCTCTTCAACTCCACCATTCTCCCTGCATTAACATATGCCTCAGAGACCTGGGCCCTACGAAAGCAGGATGAGAATGCTATTTGGGTCTCTCAAAGAGGAATCGAAAGAGCTATGCTTGGAATATCACACCTCATTCAAGTAAAAGAAGGAATCCGGAGCTCTGACCTCAGTTGCTGTTCAGAGTCAGAGATGCTGTCTCGTTTGCCAAGGTATCGAAAATCAGATGGGCATATAATGTTATTTGGAGACGACCGCTGGTCTAGAGCCATTACTGGCTGGATCCCATGGGATGTCAAAAGATCACGTGGCTGCCCACCTACAAGATGGTCAGACTTTTTGTCAAGACCCTGAACAAACGGTTTGAGGCTCTTTGTATTCCTGAAGCAACCAGATGTCATTGGGCTACACTGGCACGAGATAGGGTAAAATGGAAATATTACTGGTGACCGCTTGAGCAAATCGATGAATAACTGGATGTCAAGTGATCAAGTGAACCTCCAAGAAGAATATTCATGTATTTCTTAACTATCTAAAAATACTTAGTATGGGGACTAGAAATAGAGCTCAAAAGAAGTAGAACATAAACCTATGCAAGGCCAAAATTGATCTGCAGTATCTCTAACCTTGACCACTAAATGCTCCACTAGTTGTGGCCCTTCAAATATTAAAAAAATTATTAGTGGTAGGAACATTAGAAAGATGTGGGGGTTTCTCTGGGCTCCTCCAAGGCTCCATCGGGAAGGTGGACTCGGGTCGGAAGTTGCTCTCGTGGTCCATGGAATGCACGGGGTTCAACGTGGAAAGCTGGTTTCTGCTCTGCCGGGTGTACCTGTGTCTTAGGCTCAAGCATTCCTGGGCTTGAAATACTCTCCTCTGAAGGGCGGGTCTCTGCGTGGTGGGTCCTTGTAGGCTGGGTTTCTGACAAGCTAGGCTGGAGACTGGATTAATCTGGGGGCTGGAGACTGGCCAGCTGCGGAGTGTGGGTTGTGAAGATCCGCTGCCAGCAATGTGTGGGGGGGTTTCTCTGGGCTCCTCCGAGGCTCCATCGGGATGGTGGACTCGGGTCGGAAGTTGCTCTTGTGGTCCATGGAATGCAGGGGGTTCAACAGGGAAAGCTGGTTTCTGCTCTGTCTGGTGTCCTTTAAGAATAGGGCCTGTTAAGACCTTGGGGACTGGCCTCTGTTGACAACTGCTAGCAGGCCAGACCAGGTGCTGGGTCTTTTCCACTGAAGTCTCTTCAAAGCTTCAGAGCACCTCTGAGAAGCAGCTGCTTAGGACTGACGTCCTTTTCTGTGGTCACTGACTTTCAGGTTGCTGGACAGCAGGCAAGGCCCGAGCGAATGAGCAAGGGATTTCTTCTAGGAATAGTCACCCAGAGGATGAGTTGTGCTGTGAAATGCTTAAGGCCATCTGGTGCATCACTGCCGAGCCATTAGCTGTGGGGGGCTCCGTCGCTATTCCAGAATCAGGGACGCTGTCTCTTTTGCCAAGGCATCGAAAATCAGATGGACTGGACATGTAATGCGATTTGGAGACAACCACTGGACTAGAGCCATTACCGACTGGATCCCACGGGATGTCAAAAGATCACGTGGCCGCCCCTCCTACAAGATGGTCAGACTTCCTTGTAAAGACCCATAAGGAATGGTTTGAGGCTCTTCATATTCCTGAATCAACCAGATGCCATTGGGCTACATTGGCACGTGATAGGGTCCAATGGAAATGTTACTGGCACCCGCTTGAGCAAATCGATGAATAACGGGATTCAAGTGATCAAGTGATCAAGGAACATTAGAAAGGTATGTTTTACAGTTCTGCTTCTTTTATGCTTAATTGATAGATGTGTTTTATAGAGAAAGAGGGGTTTTTGCTCCTACTCTCTGATAAACATTGAAAGGAATGTGTTTTCTGTTAGCATTCTACTTTTTCTAAGACTCATAGAAAATTGTCAATTGTTGTCAGAATAAGACATTAATCTATGCCTATATATCAGTTGAACTACTATGATTTAAAGTTAAATGTCCACACATACAAAGCACATTATATAACCCTGTTCAATGTGGATAGGGTATGATAGTCTGAAAGTACTTAATGATCTAGAAATTTGTGCCTAAAACTGTAAAGAACATACATGATACTTCTTATGCTATCTAAGACTAAAAGTATTAGAATCTTCACTGAGGGCTATTACCATGCCTCAGCAGGATCTTATCTCAGCATAAGCAGAAGTCCACAAGTGTCCCTGCTACCTTTTGTCCAAAAACCCTGCTGCAAGTGATTTTCAACACACACACAAACACACACACACACACTCTCAGACATTAGTTATTTGATTAATCAGCTCTTGAAGTTTTATTTTCATAGTTCATAGTATGAAAATATATATTATTTGACTGCCATTACAAAAAATCATTGTCAGGGCTGGAGTAATAGAACAGCGGGTAGGACATTTGTCTTGCATGTGGCTGACCAGGGTTTGATCTCCAGCATCCCATATGGTCCCCAAGCACCAGCAGGAGTAATTCCTGAGTGCAGAGCCAGGAGTAACCCCTCAATGTCACCGGGTGTGACCCAAAAAAGCAAAAAGAAAAACCATTGCCACTTGTCTTCCTTTGTTCGTTGATTTGCTTGAGCAGGTGCCAGCAACATCTGCATTTATTGGGAATGAGGTCCATTATTGCTACTGTTTTGGGCATATTAAATACACCACGCGTAGCTTGCTAGGCTCTGTCGTGGCTCTGGGTTCATCCCACAGGACCCAGTGTCTATGTCAGACCATCAACCATCCAGGGCCCATAAGGCAGAGTCCTGGGTGTAGACAAGCCTGCCTCCCTGTCAGCCACCTGTTGATGTAGCCAGGCACCACAGCCACATCTGCAAAAGATCAATTTTACTTGATCACTTGACATTTCATTATTCATCAATTTGCTTGAGCGGGTGCTAGTAACTTTTCTATTTGACCCTAGCATGAGCCAGTGCTGCACAATGGCATCTGCTTGCTCCACGAATACAAAGAGCCTCAAACCGTTTGTTCAGTGTCTTGACAAAGAAGTCTGACCATCTTGTAGGTGGGCTGCCATGGGATCTTTTGACGTCTGTGGGATCCAGTCGGTAACGGCTCTAATTAAGCAGTCATCTCCAAATTGAATTACATGTTCAGCCCATCTGAATTTTGATGCCTTGGCAAACAAGACAGCTTCCCTGACTCTGGATCATCGACAAGGTGAGAACTCCGAATTTCTTCTCTCACTTGAGTGAGGCGTGATATTCCAGGCATTGCACTTTTAATTCCCCTTTGGGAGACCCGAATAGCATTCTCATCCTGCTTTCATAGGGCCCAGGTCTTTGAGGTGTATTTTAATGCAGGGAGATGTGCCCAGAGGTGGAGGTTCTTTGCCTTTTCAGCTATTTCTTTGATGCTTTTGAAGGTGTTCCATGCTGCTCTCTTCCTCCTGCACAACTCAGGTTTTAGGTCATTCATCATGTTGAGTTCTCAATCTACTTACACATAACTGCTGCATTCAGAGATATTTGTTCCATTGAGAGTGAATGGGGCCTCTGGAACTAGTTCATTTTTCATGAACATTGTTTTGTTGAGATTCAGCTGGAGACCTATTTTTCCACATTCTCGGTCAAAGTCAGCCAGCATTTGTGCCGCTTAGCTAATGTTTGGTGTTAGTATAACAGTGTCATCTGCTTCGCAGATGACAATTTAGAGAGAATCATTACTAGTAATTTTACAATTTATTGATTTATTTTGTTTTTATTTTATTGAGTCATTGTGCCATACAGTTAGAAGGCTGTTCATGATTGGGTTTCAGTCACAAAATGTTCCAATATCCATTCCTCCCCCAGTTCAATAACAATTCCTCCACCAGTGCACATTTCTCAACTTGAATGTGCCCCTTTGCACTTTTGTACCCCGACAGCTCACCCCAAAGCTGTCTCTATAGCAAGCTCTTTCCTTCTTTCTCCCCCTTCTCTCTCTTCCTTTGGGCATTGTGTAATGCAATACAGATACTGAGTTACCATGTTTTCTCCCTTACCTATTTTGCACTCAGTTTTTATTCGGTGACTATTTGCCGCTCTCTTGGTCATTGTATTCCCTTCCCTAGCCCAACTGCCTTTCCCCCAAGAGACTAAAGTAGGCCTCCAGCCATGAACCAAACCTCCTGACCCTTGTTTCTACTGTCATTGGATATGAGTTTCATATTATGTTCTTTACATCCCACAATTAAGTGCCACCATTCTGTCTCTGTTCCTCTCCTTCTGACTCATTTCATTCAGCATGATACTCTCTATGTCCATCCATTTATAAGAAAATTTCATGACTTCTTTTTCCTAACAGCTATGTAGTATTCTATTGTGTAGATGTAACAGTTTCTTAAACCAGTTGCCTGTTCTCAGGCACCTGGTTGTTTCCAGAGTCTGACTATTTTGAATAGTGCGCAATAAACATAGATGTGCAGGTGGTGTTTCTGCTGCTTTTTCCCCCTCTTTTTTGATGCTCAGGGGTATATTTCCAGAAGTGGTAATGCTGCGTCATATGGAAGCTCAATTTCTAGCTTTTTTGAGGGATGCCCATATTGCTCTCCAGAAATGCTGGGCCTGTTGGACATTTTTTTTACCAACAATAAAGGAGAGTCCTTTTCTCCCAGAATCCATATCAGTACTGGTTGTTCTTGTTTTTTGGATGTGTGCCAGTCTGACCACAGAGTGTTATTTAAACTAGTTTCAAATTGTATGGTAAATGTCATTAATATATGATTTTATGAATATAAATAGTGTCTACAGCTAAACTTCTGGAAATGGAACTGTTAAGTAAAAGGAGGTTGAATGTGCTAGTATTTATTTAGATTCTAAGATTTCTTATATTTATCATACAAATGTATTCTGTTAAGTGTAATAGCTTTACATGTTTATACACATCCTTAAAACAGTATTACTTAGTAATCCAAATTATAATGAATTATATGAGTTACTTGTTTCTTGCAGCTGCATAAAATTTCATTATATGTTTTCTGCCCTAGTTTAATTTTCACAAATAGTAAAATGTTTTGCACCTTCATATTGTAGTATAAAGACAAGTAAAATACAATGATCTTATTTTCATAAATATAAAGACAAGTAAAATACAATGATCTTATGTTTTCTCAGTACTACACTATCCTATTTTATTTTTGTCATATTTATTCTTCAAAGTGCTTTTTTGCTAAATGAGACAACATCTTTGATAACCTTCCACATTTGCTTTGTTTTAAATGTTAACACTGTTATTTTAGTGACTTTTATGTAAGTTTTCTAAGGTGCACTCTCTTCTGTTTAGTCTGATTGAGTTCATTATATAAACATAAATATAGACATAAAGCAAAAATGTTTAGAGCTCAATTTCATTTCTTAAAACATCACTGTACCATTGTTTTCCTTTCATCTTCGATTTGCTTGAGCGGGCACCAGTAACATCTCCATATGACATCTCCATAGTCTCATGCAAGTAGAGCCCAAGGGCACCTGCTTGCTCCAGGAACATAAAGAGCCTCAAACCATTCCATCAGGTCATGGGAATGAGGTCTATAATAGTTACTGGTATCTGGCATATCAAATACGACTCGGGTAGCTTGCCAGGCTCTGCCATGCTGGTAGCATACTCTTGTAGTCATCTCAAAATCCAGCATTTGTTGATGAATCACGTGGCTGCAAGCCGCCGTGTGAGCCAGGCTGTGATAGGCTGGTCTGCTGGGTGGAGTTCTGACGATTTGCTGTAGAGCATATAAAAAAGGAAAAAAAAAATGTTAATGGAGGGCTGTAGCGATAGCACAGCAGAGAGAGGTCGTTTGTATGTTAAAAGTCACAGATATGAAAAGTACTGATTTACATTATCATAAATAAATTTTCACAATTTTATTTGGGTAACATAAAGATGTATAATATAAATTTGGCATGCTATGAAATTAGAGTCTAGAGAGCAACCATAGTTTTCAGAAACTCTAATCTTTAATGTTGCTGCTTTGGACTAAGTATTAATTACCACTTGTACCACTTGTCTTCCCATTGTTCATTGATTTGCTTGAGCGGGCACCAGTAACATCTCCACGTGTTCTGTCACAAGTAAGTGTAGCCCTGGGCATCTTCTCACTCCAGCATCACGAAGAGCCTCAAACCATTCCTTCAGGTCATGGGAATGAGGTTCATAATTGTTACTGGTTTTGGGAATATCAAATACAACACGGATAGCTTGCCAGGATCTGCTGTGTGAGTGGTACACTCTCAGTAGTAGGCCTCATCTCAAGCATTTACTGATGAACCTCAATGGACAGAGAACAGCTTTTCTCATATGGTGGATATCTGAGGAGCTGTGGAGTACGGATGTTGAGAATGACTTACCTTATGGTGTGGGGTTTCCTCTGGCTTCTTGCTAGGCTCACTGGGATGACTGGCCATGGCTAGAACCTGCCTAGACCTATATACAGTGTATAAATGTGAAAGATCCTGGAAAGGACTTGGTACTAACGTCCAGTAGTATCTAAGACTGTTGCCGGTGGAGCTGTGGGTCTGGAGTGCGAGCTCCCAACCACCACAGCCAGCAACCCCCGGAAGAGAGACATTCCAGGCCCACAACTCTGTCAGCAACCCCTGAAGAGAGACATTCCAGACCCAACCATTCCAGACCCAGAGCTGCGCTGCTTAGCCCCACGTGAAAGTAGTCCATGGATTTCTGGAGGGCAGTAAAGGGCTCTGCCAGCCCATGGCCTATACCAACATAGCTCAAGGTTTGGTCACACGACTGGGGAGGGCCATGCTGGCTGGACTTGGAGCGGGGATTTGGGCTCCTCCTCCCAATCCTCCACCACCAAGTCTTAATTATAATAATTATAAAACCTTTAGCAAAATTATTTTATAATTATTTCCTTGATTCATAATATCACAGTTACTCCATAGTCATTAGTATTTTTTAATCTCCATTTCTGAAAGCACCCTGTTCTTCAGGGATTTGGGTTCTTTAGTTGGAGAAAATAAAATTTTGGTGAGAGATGTGCAAAAAATATGTGGTAGTTATATAATACTTTAAATGTAATTGTGGGTCTTAAAGGGAATAGTTATAACATTTCCTTAGATATTATCAGATTTCTGAGCAAAATAGTCTCTTAATTACTCTATGAGTAAGAAAGGTTTTTTTGCAGTGGAAAGGTTCAACAGTCTCAATAATATTTTATCAAACCTAAAAAACGTCACCAATATAGGGGCCTTGCACTTATGCAGCGTAACAGAAGTTCAATCCCAGCACAGCTTACCATCTCTACAGTGCATAAGTGCATGGCAAAGAGTGATCTCTTAGCACAGAACCAGGAATCATTCCTGGGCACCAACAAATGTCTTTCCCCTGCCAATTTTTGCCAATCTAATGAATACAAAATAACATTCTATTTTTGTATTCCTGGATTCTAGTTAACTGAATCTACTCAAGCTTTCTGGTTTTGCTATCCTAACTGAAACATATTTACTTTCCTCTGACTCATCTCTTATTTTCCACCATGATTGAAGGGTTCTTTCATATCTCAGTGTCAAGTTTCCTAGAAAATATTTAAATCTATTTGTCTTTTCTTTGTCCAGAACCTCTGGCTCCAAGCACATTTCTTCGACTCCAGCATTTTCCCTGCATTCACAGATGCCTGAGACCTGGGCCTTATGAAAGCAGGATGAGAATGCTATTCAGGTCTCCCAAAGAGGAATCAAAAGAGCTATGCTTGGAATATTATGCCTCACTCAAATGTGGGAAGGAATCCCTGAGTTCCGACCTCCATCAATGATCCAGAGTTAGGGGACGCTGTCTCGTTTGCCAAGGTGTCGATAATCAGATGGGCTGGGCATGTAATGCTATTTGGAGACGACTGGGGAACTAGAGCTGTTACCAACTGGATCCCATGGGACGTCAAAAGATCACGTGGCTGCTCACCTACAAGAAGGTCAAGTCCCTGAATGAACAGTTGTAGGCTCTTCTGTATTCCTGGAGCAAGCAGATGATGTTAGGTTACACTGACACGTGATAGGGTCAAATGGAAACATTATTGGTGCCTGCTCGAGCAAATTGATGAATAACGAGATATCAAGTTATCAAGTGATGTACATATATATGCATGTATTGATAAGAGTTTCATGATCTGGCACATTTTCAAACAATATGAGCAGAAAACCTCTATCATGTACGCTAACTTGGGATTTGACAGACATTTATAATAATTCATAGTTTCAAAAGTCAATACAATTCTTTGGTACAGAATCATTTATTTATGTATTGGATAGAACTTAAGTTAAAAAATAAAGCACATAACAAATAAATGCAACTAGATAGATGAGTTCAGTGACATTATTTGTTTCTCCCAAGTGGAGCTCAGAGGATTTCAAGGAAGCACTCTTGATGATAGTCAGCCAACTGGACTAGTTTTTTGAAGATTACGGTTCAAGTACTCAATATTGCTTGGACTACATGGTTCTGTGAACTTCCAGGGCTACTCTTGGTAATGTTTGGTGGACCACAAGCTGAGTATGTATTGCTGAGCAATGCTAAAGATTGAGCCAGGTACCAATTTATGTCAAACTTGTATCATAATAGCAACACTAACTTTCTTGGCTTTAAGTGACAAATGAACTAGTTCCAGAGGCCCCATTCACTCTCAATGGAACAAACATCTCTAAATGCAGCAGTTATGTGCACCTAGGTCAAGAAGTCAACATGATGAATGACCTAAAACCTGAGCTGGGCAGGAGAAAGAGAGCGGCATGGATTGCCTTCAAAAGCATCAAAGAAATAGCGAAAAGGACAAAGAACCTCCGGCTCCAGGCACATCTCTTTGACTCCACTGTTCTCCCTGCATTAACATATGCCTCAGAGACCTGGGCCCTATGAAAGCAGGATGAGAACACTATTCGGGTCTCCTCAAGGGGAATCCAAAGAGCTGTGCTTGGAATATCACGCCTCACTCAAGTGAAAGAAGGAATCTGGAGTTCCAACCTCTGTCGCTGTTCCAGAGTCAGGAACACTGTCTCATTTGCCAAAGCATCAAAAATCATATGGGCTGGACATGTAATGCGATTTGGAGATGACTGCTGGACTAGAGCCATTACCGACTGGATCCCACGGGATGTCAAAAGATCACATGGCCACCCACCTACAAGATGGTCACACTTTTTCGTCAAGATCATTAACCAATGGTTCGAGGCTCTTCGTTCATGAAACAACCAGATGCCATTGGGCTATACTGGTGCCCGCTCAAGGAAATCGATGAACAACTGGATGTCTAGTGATCTAGTGATCTAGTAAATTTTATACAAACTCAGTAAAAAATGGCAATTGATCATGGAATAAATATCTGATGAGTAGATCTATTTGCCAGTATATTTGCCCTTAAAGTGCAAAGTTCTCGGTGTTGGCTAAGAAATACCTATAGAAAGTTTTCTTTAATTAAAATGGCTGCATGGATTGTGCATTTCAGATAAGCAAGGCAAAAAATTTTCTTAAAATTTCTTTTAAAAGTTCTAAAATTTCAATTGCACACATTTCAAAGAATTAAGTTAGGATTGAGCACCACTGAGTTTGACAGGAAGAAATATGTGTAAATAAACCATTTCGTTAAAGTTTTCCATTGAAAACAAAATCATAAAAAATAAAAATATTCCATAAATTAAATAATAATTAGCACATTAGAGACATCGATGATATACCTTTATCCTCAAAAGACCTTGGAGGTACTTTTAGAGATGCGTATAGTTATTCAAATCTTGTCTGCTCTTTTTTTTCCATACTCTCCTTCACATGTGCCCAGTCAATAGTTGAAAATCTATGGAATGGGAATTGCTCACCAAATATTACATGTTTCAGTCATATGCTTTGCAGCAGAAACTTTTTTCAAGTCATTGTTCACAGAAGATCATGCATATTTATGTGTGGGCTGTATTTTATCTTGTACATTTAATAAGAATTTTTTGAAAGCAGTATTAAAGTTCTATTTTACATTTTTTGATAAATAAAAAAATAGTAACATAAGTGCATCTGATGCATATTTTATTAAGTTTTTTCACTTTAATTTCATATAGAGCATATAATGAGATTTCCAACTGAAGTCAGAAATCCTCTTGTAAAGAATTTTGACTGCATTTTAATTATTCCTATAATTCCAGGTACTATATAAACTATGTAACATAGAGAATATCAAGAGCTTCAAACACATAATACATAACTTGAGTCTAAAGTACACAAAATGAATCTTGTCGAAGTTGAAGAAATACCTCATAGCATTCTACCAATCTGTAAAGTCAGTTTTAGAACAGGAGATTGATTTAAAGTTTTCATAAACCTTAGTGCAACTAAATATTTTCTGTTAATCAAATTAGCGTTTAAATTGCTGAAGCAAGTTAAGTGAAACTGAATCAAGCAATTTGCATAAATCATACCAAATATTTCTCTTAAAAACTAGTTATGTACTATATTAAGATTAAGCACTCAAAGATATTAACAGAAGAGAGAAATCTGAAATCTCATTATGCTATTATGAAGCATTTGTAATATGTAATTGCTTAATTAGATTTAATTAATTTCATAGTTTGTATAATTTAAAGTCTTTTTGGGAAACATTAGGTCTAAGTTTTCTTAAATCAGTGATATCTTGAGAAAATCAATTTATGAAGCATTTACCAAAATACAAAAACGTTTTTTATAAAGTTTTATGACAATGATAAATAAAATTCATGAGAATTCTCAAAATGTGACTTTTCCATATGTTTAGGCATAATTTTTTTCCTTAATCATGCATGACTATGTCTTCAAAGTTGTTCGACTTGATTTTTTGGAGAATATGCACATATATTTTTAAAATACACAAAATCAAAACTCTTTATGTTAGTTTGTGTTTATACTTTAAACATTGATTACACAAATACTTATAAATTATGTTTCAAGACTTATAACCGCGTAGTTAGGTTTCTTGGTCCATGTGTAGAGTTTGTTATCCCTTGCATATAGGGATGTTATAATGGTTATTAATATCGAGTTTTACCTTCAATATTTCATTAATTACTTTTACTATAATGTTAAATCAAATACTTATAATGTTTATATAAGTAAAAACAAAATCTTAGTATTAATTAAAGATTATTAATATTTTGTTTGCTTACATTTGGACCATACACAGATGATCAGGGGTTACTTCTAGCTCTACACTCAGGGATCACTGGGAACCCTGGGAATCATACAGTCTGTAGAACAAAAACCCCTGGGAACCAAATGGTATGCAGAGGAAAAAAACCCAGGTCAGCTGCGTGCATAGTTCAAGTGCCCTACTCACCATACTATCAGCCTAGCTTTAGTTATTAACATCTTTGCTAAAATGTTTGCTCATTTTTTTTTATCTCTTACTAAAAGAACCAAATGTCATTATGCTTGTTCATTTACCTCAGGAATATTGCTATCTAATGCTAGATATGATCAATAACCAAAGAAAATAAGTAAAATGCAGAATATTAATAATAAGAATACTTACTAGATACTTAATACAGAAGGAAGCAGAATTAAATGATGAAAAGATTTATACATTTATTTATGGTGTATAGGGAAGGGCTAAATAAAAAGTTACTAATAAAGGCCAGAAATAAGTGAATAAATTCATCCTGTTGATATAGAGAAAAATTGTAAATACAAAGTCTGTAATCTGAGTAGTTGTTGGGGTTACTTGGTGTTGCTAACAGTATTGGGGTACATTGAGTTTTCTGGTCACACTCGAGCCAAAGACTATCCTCTCTGGCCATTGAACACAGAAGTATGACCGCTAGTTTTTGAAAGTCTAATGCTTTACCTTTTCCAACTTTATTCCACACTAACTGCTACACACACTCTCCATCCACACCAGCCAGCAGCCTCACACACAGACCCTCTCACACTGCAAGAGTCTAAATCCTCTGCTGAGCCTGGGGGCCAGGGGTATAACAAAAGGTCAAAACAAGCTGGATCTTTTTACCAGCACAAATCCCCAGGGGCACCTGTGGTCCAAGTCTATTGAGATTCTAAGGTGTAGCACTGTTTTTCTCTCTCCTATTCTATTAAACAATCGTTTCAATATTATATCTAATTTTCTTATATAAACACATCAAGAGAGACAGGCATAATAACTCTACAAGTATTAAGTATACAGGGTTATCTTTTCTTTTTTTAAGTATTTTATTATACCACCGTGAGATATACAAATAAAAAGATATACAATTAAAAAGCTTCATATTTGGGTTTTGGTCATACAGTGTTCCAGCACCCGTCCCTCCACCAGTGCCCATCTCCCACCACCAACGTCCCGGTTCCCTGCCCCTTCCCCAGCCCACCTCCATGGCAGGTTCTTTATTTCTTTCCCTTTCTCTCTCTTTCTCTTTTCCTTCCCTCCAGACTATGGATTACAGAACATACATTAAAAGGTTGTCATGTGTATCCTTTTGCCTCTATTTAATGCTCAGTTCTAGGTTGCCATTAGTACCCTCGACAATTATTAGCACACTGTTCCATTTTCTGTCTTACCTAACCTCTGACTCCAACACATTTGTGATAATTTCCACCTTTGACAAGACCTCCTGATATATGTTTCACTTGACCTTGGATATTAGTATCATAATATGTACATATATATTTATGTCATGCAGATAAATGCAGTCATTCTGTATCTGTCTCTCTCCTTCTGGCTAATTTCACTCAACATAATCTTCTCCATGTCCATCCATTTATAGGCAAATTTTATAACTTCATTTTTCCTAACAGCTGCATAGTATTCATTGTGTAGATGTACCAAAGCTTCTTTATCCAGTCATCGATTTTCGGGCACTCTGGTTGCTTCCAGATTCTGGCTATTGTGAATAATGCTGCTATGAACATAAAAAGTAGGGATGGTGTTTCCGCTGCGTATTTTTGGTTTCCCAGAGTAGATTCCCAGGAGTGGTATGGCTGGGTCAAATGGGAGTTCAATTTCTAGTCTTTGGAGGAATGTCCATATTGTTTTCCAGAAAGGCTGTACCAGCCGGCATTCCCACCAACAATGGATGAGTGTCCCCTTTTCCCCACATCCACGCCAGCACTTGTTGTTCTTGCTCTTTTGAATATGTGCCAGTCTCTGTGGTGTAAAGTGGTATCTCATTGTTGTTTTGATTTGCATCTCTCTGATGATTAGTGATGATGAGCATTTTTTCATATGTTTTTTGGCCATTCGAATTTCTTCCTTGCTGAAGTTTCTGTTCATTTCTTCTCCCCATTTTTTGATGGGGTTGTTTGTTTTCTTCTTGTAAAGTTCTACCAGTGCCTGATATATCCTGGATATTAACCCCTTATCAGATGGGTATTGGGTGAATATTCTTTCCCATTCTGTGGACTGCTTTTGTATCTTAGTCACTGTTTCTTTTGAGGTGCAGAAGCTTTTTAGTTTCATGTAGTCCCATATGTTTATCTTTTCTTCTAGTTGCTTTGTTACTGATGTTTCACCTTTGAAGATGCCTTTAGCTTCAATGTCGTGGAGGGGTTTTTCCTATATTTTCTTCAATGTACTTTATGGATTCAAGTCTGATATTGAGATCTTTAATCCATTTTGATCTGATTTTTGTGCATGGTGTTAGACACAGGTCCAAATTCATTTTTTTACATGTCGCTGCCCAGTTTTCCCAACACCACTTGTTGAAGAGGCTTTGGAGATCACATCATATGATCCAAACTATGCTCTCCATTCTATATTGATCATCTATTCATTCTCCTCAGTGCCCTATCTCAAATAGCAACAAGTTTTGCTGAGCTCCCAGGCAAGTTTTAAGTGCTGCTCAAATGCAAGACCAGTCACTTTATCTTAGGTTAGAACAGAAGTTTATGTTTTTGACTTTGTTTGGTCTGAGCACAGCTATTCTAAAAGTTGTCCCATTTCGTAGCCAGGGTGGGTTCTATTCCTGGTATGATTCAGTTTCTCATAGAGTACTCTCTATAGGGGGACTGAGAAATTAGATCCAATCTAAAAAGTACTGGGTCTTACAGTTGGAAACTATGATGGAAGTCCAGGACTAAATAATTTAGAGCAAAGTAACTCACCACTGAGCTGCTGGACCATCTTTATCTGTTTGTAGAAGAAACAAAACCCTAATGCCAAAACATAGGCAAAAGGCTGATAGGAAAGAGAAAAACATCCCTCATTAGCAATGCAAGAATCCAGGACAAGCAAAGAATCCTATAAGTATCTGTGTTGCTCTGACTACAAAAAGGCAAAGACAGGTTTGCATTAAAGCTCAGTGAGGAAGACTGCGTTAAAAGGATTTGAAGGCTTTGATTCAAAATTATGAAGTTCATCATATCACGCAGTGCCACAGATCAAATCTGGCCAGTCCACCATGCACTCAGGCTCATTCTTATATTTCATATTGTTGGAAACTAATATCTCCAGCAATGTAATCTTGTGGTTCTTTTTCCATCCTAAATTACAGTACATAAGCTAACTTGCAATTAACATATTTACTAAATTTTTATCTTTGTTCAAAAACACTAGAGGGGCCGGAGCCATATCCCAGCGGGTAGGGGCGTTTGCGTTGCACGCGTGGCCGGCCTGTGCCGGCCTGGGTTCGATCCCCGGCATCCAATATGGTCCCCGAGCACCGCCAGGAGTAATTCCTGAGTGCAGAGCCAGGAGTAGCCCCTGAGCATTGCCGGGTGTGACCAAAAAAAAGCAAAATAAAAAAAAAAACACTAGAGTATTCTCTTATTCTCTAAATATTTTCCTTTATTCTTATATAACAACTATTAATTTTCAGCTTCCTAGGTTATTTTACAAACCTTGTATCCCTTTATTATATTTAAAAATTGTTCTGATTTATTTTGGAACCATACCTGCAGTATTTAGTAATCACTCCTGGAGAGATCCGGGACCATATTCATGCCAGAGTTTGATCTCAGGTCAACTGCATCCAAGGCAAGTTCAATAGAGTAGTATAGCTCCAGAGAAAGTCACTTACCTAATATTTTAAAACTATATTTTTCTAGGGATGGCTGGCTGGAGGTATGGCTTTAGTGGTAGAGCATATATTTTCCATGTAGGAGGCTTCAAGTTCCATCATGACCAATTTATATTGTCTCCCATTCTCCCAGTAATACAAAAAGTAGCCTAAGTGACCACTGAACAAGATTGAATTGAATTCAGTTACCACTGAACATCTTATCATTTATATGATAAGATGCATTGACTGCACTAAGAAATTTAATATGTTGTCATTTAAATTTGGATTTTTTTTGTAAATACTTAATAGAGGTTTGAATCTGTTTGCAGTGAATATTTTCAAAAACCAGATGTCTTGATTCAAAAAATATGATTTTGATTTTCCCTAAAAGTTATATTCATTTGTGAAGTGGAGAGCATCATCTATAATATGGATATAACTATCAACTGAATTCTATCATCACTGTCTATCACTGTCTTCCCGTTCATCATCGATTGGCTCGAGCGGGCACCAGTAACATCTCCATATGACCTGTCTCATGCAAGTAAAGCCTAAGGGCACCTGCTTGCTCCAGGAACATAAAGAGCCTTAAACCATTCCATCAGGTCATGGGAATGAGGTCTATAATTGTTACTGGTATCTGGCATATCAAATAAGACACGGGTAGCTTGCCAGGCTCTGCCATGCTGGTAGCATACTCTTGTAGTCATCTCAAAATCCAGCATTTATTAATGAACCGCGCGGCCGCTTGAGCCAGGCTGTGATAGGCTGGTCTGTTGGGTGGAGTTCTGACTCTAGGCTGGTGGCAAGAAACAGTAGCTTTCTACATCAAAAGACATATAAACTATAATACATATTAAAATAATAAATAACAATTAGCAATAATTAAGCATGTAAAGGATTTATATATAAATTATATATATGTACCTTATGTGCAAGTGTTTGTGCGTGTTTGTGTGTGTAAAACCTAGCAACGCCACTTCTTAAAATCTGTCCTGAGAGCCAAAAAGGTAATTTCACAAAGGTATTAGCACTCCTAAGTTTACTGCAGTGCTTTTACACAGTAGCCCAAATTAGAAAGCCATTCAAGAGACCGAGAACAGGTGAGAGGATAGAAACACCTCTGTATACATACACACTGTGATATACTCAGCTACAAGAAAAGATGGAATCTTGTAGTTCACTGTTAGCTAGCTAAGACTGGAGGGTGTCATACCTAGTCAGAAGGTGAGGGAAAATATATACAGATTGATGTCTCTCACAGAATGCAGAGAAACATAGTTAAAAAAAGACAATGCATATCCATTGCATGTATTAAGGCTGCCTTTTCATATGCTCTGTAGTTGTTTGATAACAATACCTAGCAAGCTACAGGTGGTTTATTCGACATGCCAAAAACAGTAGTAATAATGGACCTCATTCCCAATGAATGGAAATGTTACTGGTGCCACTTGAGCAAGTCAATGAACAATGGGAAGCAAGGACAAGTGACAACACATGCTAGTAGTTTAAAATTGAACACTGTGGACAAACAAGGAGTTTATAAAATCTTTCTCAAGATTTTCTACGATGAAGGTCACACAAGTAAGCTCTGACAAAGTTCTTAGGATCAAGAATTATAGTACAGTGGATGGAGTGTTTACCTTGCCTGTCATTAATTTGAGTTTGATTTCTTAACACCTCATATGGTCCTAGAACTCTACCAGGAATAATCCCTGAGCATAGAACCATAAGTAAAACCTGAGCACTTTCAGGTACGGCCCTAAAAGAAAAATCAATAACAAAAGTCTTTATGTGCTTGTATCCAATCAGATAACCACAAAAATAAAGCAAAGGCATTTTGAAACAAATCTTAGAACATTCTAAGACATCTTTTAACAAGAAATGAAATATTAATTGCAATAAAATTGTGAAGAATAAGATTTATTTATAATGTTTAGTTTTATGGCATAAAGATGTGAAAATTTTATAAATATTCTTTATGAATAATGTAAATAATTCCCATTCTTCTTGATCTGGTTCGCTTGCTACTTTGTCATCTTTGAAGTTTTGGGCGAATTTCAAAGTCATCACTCTGCTTCCTTTTCAATTACATAGGACATTTTATGTTAATTTTTGACCTTTATTGATATTTAGTATCAAACAATCTACTGTACTCAGAAACTCAAAATAACAGGATAATGAGATCCTATATTCTGTAAAATTCTGTAGAATAATTCTACATTCTGTAACATTTCCAGTAAATAAAATATGGAATAAAGCCCTAGAACATGAAAGTACTACTCTGGGAAATTTTCTGGCTTTCAATAATTAAAATGTATTTCATTTAATATAACCACTACCTCATGGGTTTTAAGCAGAGGGACAGCAGTGATGCTTCTTGTAAATTCAAGAAAATTTTCCACGAAAGATGATTGACTTGATGCCTGAAGGTAGCTTTATGACTAAAAAAAATATAATCACTCATGTAATATAAAGGACATTTTCATCACTTAATCTGTGTAAAGAAATTTTGATTGACAAGTGCCTATGAGTAAAATAGAACATACTTGAGAAATAAGAAATTGGATATTATAAAGTACAATTAAAATATGCTTTAAGTCATTGATATGAGAGCTATTCATAATTGATATTCATATATTTGAGAAAATATACTTTTTCAGAAATTATTATAGGGGATTTTTCTTTTATTTTCATAAATTGTGCTTAAATTACCTTATAAAGATACTCAATGCTATACTTCCAGCAATTCATCAAAATATTAATGATACTGATTTTTTTTAAACAGGTGACAAAACTATATTTCATTCAGTGAAATATACTACATTTATAATATAGTATATTTTACTACATGTATAATATACATATATAATGAAACACATCAGTGAATAGAAGACTGAAAGTGAAAATTTTCATAACATTTTATATAGATTTAAAATTTTTTTTTTAGAATTTTTTTTTACTTTTTGGGCCACACTCGGCAATGCTTAGGGGTTTCTCCTTGCTCTGCACTAAGGAATCACTCCGGCGGTGCTCGGGGACCATATGAGATCGGGGATTGAACCCAGGCCAGCGTGGGCCAGCCACGTGCAAGGCAAATGCTCTACCCACTGGGCTATCGCTCCGACCCCTATTTAGATTCTTTTAAATGATGTTTTTTAAATGTTCTTTTATGCTCCAGAGATCATAAAATATGCCAGGACTAAAACCTTTAGCAGGAAGGCACAAGGCAAGTATTTACATGCAGTACTATCTCTTCAGCACACCCACTGAATTAATTTTGCAATTTTGTCCAAAGTCAGTTGAACAAGATTTCTGATTTTATCCTAAACATATGAAGAAATTGTAAGATGTCATTACTAAAAAAAAACCCTAAAAGTACCAAAACCTAAAGTTAACAAAGATTCAACCTAGAAGTAATATTTCAAGTGCTAGACTAAAATCTGGTAAGCTAGATGAATCCAGAATGTTACAGACAAGATTTTCTCATCTCAGATAAAAGCTATATAAGCCATAGACCAATATCAATACTTAAGTGGTAATTTTGTTGAATTGCTGGAAGCTGAGCATTGAGTATCTTAGTATCTTTATAAGATAATGTAAACAGTTTGTTCTATTTTATTTTTAGGTACCATTACATAATTGATATTGTAATGATGTTGACTGATAGAATATATCTGCAATTGATTGAAGTACTTAAGTTTTCTTAATCTAGCAATTAAAGTGTTCACTTTTTTAGAAGTAAAATGATAAATAGTTGAAAAAAGATCAGAATAGAAAAAAGCCTATCTTTCTGGAGGCCAATTTCAAGTTAAAATAATGACCTTATGATGTATTGCTGAAAAAAAAAATGCCAGTTTTAAGATAATCAAAGAAATTCAAGAAATGGTACATCGAAATCTCTATATTTCGGCAATCCCCGTACACTACTCCAGAAGAGCATTTTTTTCTTCCTATGGGCTAAATTCAAAAAGTTGAAATATTATAGGCAATTGAATGCAGAAAGAATGCCAGGGTAGTCATGCATAGATCATATAACATAGACTTACCTTATAAAGATTATAAAGGGCAGGTACTACATTGAGTGGGGTGGTTGCTTTGCATACACCATTTTAATGTCATTTTATAAATATTTATATTTCCTCTTATCTTATTAAGACCAGGGTTTTATTCCAGGCACACCATAAGGTCCCACGAAGTTCATCAGGAGATATACTTGAGTGTAGAGCCAGGAGTGAGTCTTGAGCTCTGACAACTGTGGTCCTTGCCAAAAAACAAAAATAATAACAAAATAAAACTACAGGACATGTAAAAACTAGGAATGCAATCACAGTTTGAAAAAAAATTAAAACAAAGTCAAATGTGACTCAAGTTTGATTTTAAACTATAATAAATAGATTACAAGATTACAGGAACAATGGGGGAAATTAGATGCTAGTAATACCAGTGAATTTTGTAAAAATGATACTAAATATTTATAAAAAAGCAAAGGAAACTGCATAAATAAAATCAATGTTTCAGTAAAATAAAAATGTTCTTTGTTGGATTGAATATATAATACAGGGGTTAAAGTACATTGTTGGTCTGGATTAGAGGTAACTGGCACTCCACAGTGTTCACTATGCACCACCAATAGCTATTCCTCAACTCAGAGTCAGGAGTGAGTCCTGAGCACTGCCTGGTGTAGCCCCCAAAGCAAACAAAATATTTTGGTTGTCAGAGACAACCGATATATTTTATATTGAGAAAAAATAAGAATCAGTAAAATTAAAACTTCATAGAAACTTACCAAACGGAATAAATTTCAAAATTAAAACAAGAACAATATAGCGCTTAGTAGAATATCCAAGATCTGTGTTTGCATCTAAATGTTTCTCTCAGATGTGTGTGGATTCCACTGGAGAAGAATATTATTGAGGAAATATAACAAGTAATAATGACCAATAATCTTCACAATTAATAACAACCATTGACTCAGAAAACTAAAAAACATTGAGGACGAGTTAAAAAATCAAGGTTTAAAATTAGCATAAGTACTAAAGCTTGAGCCTGCCCCTTGAGGTGTTGCAGGTGTGGCTGCAGTGCCAGATTGTGTTGGCAGGTAGCAGACAGGAGATAGGCTTGTCTACACCCAGAACCTGGGTGGTTGACTGTCTGACATAGAAAATGTCTGGGCCCCCTGGGATGAACCCAGAGCCACAGCAGAGCCTGGCAAGCTACCCATGATATATTCGATATGCCAAAAACAGTACCAATAATGGACCTCACTCCCAACGAATGGAGATATTATTGGCACCCACTTGAGCAAATCAGTGAACAACAGGAAGACACTTGCTACAAGTAATACTCAAACTTCAAGGTGAAAAAGCAGATCTTGAAAGGAAGAAGGGGGAAATTGGTGAATTAATGATTTTTTAAAAAATACAGTGGGTTCAGAATCCATGCAAATAAAATGGTGGAGTGAAATGCTGAAGTATTTTTTAAATGCAATCATATAGCATTCTTAAACTTATGAAACTGATCTTCAGAAAATAATAAGAAAAATGAAGTTTTTCAGACAAAGAAAAACTGAGAAATTTTTCTTCAGCAGACACACAAAAATGCTTAATAAAATTATTCAGAATGAAGGCAGTTAATATTAACAGCTCAAATTTATATAAAGAAAGGAAGGTTTACAAAAAATAAAGGAGTTCTGGATATCCAGAGTAAAATGCATAATGTCAGAAACAAAAAGTTAATAATGCAGACTTTGAAGAAGAAATAGAAGAGAGACGTCTAGTAGATACATACGGGGTTTTTCATACCCCCAAAAAGATGAGTACATATTTTTCTCCAGTGTACAAGGAAGGTTCTTCAAGATAGGTCACAGGCTGAGCCACAAAATAATCCTCCATAAAATCAAGAATATTGAAATTATATCAACTATCCTTTCAGACCATCAAGATCATGATCACAATCTTCCCGTTCATCATCTATTTGCTAGAATGGGCACCAGTATATCTCCATATGTCCTGTCTCATGCCAGTAGAGCCAAGGGCATTGGCTTGCTACAGGAACATAAAGAGCCTCAAACCATTATATTAGGTCATGGGAATGACCTAATATAATTGTTACTGGTATTTGGCATATTAAATACAACACAAGCAACTTGCCAGGCTTGCTGTGCGGGAGGCATACTCTTTTAAACACATCCAAATAAAGCATTTATTGATGAACCGCGTGGCCGCAGTGGCGCGGTGAGCCGGGCTGTGATGGGCTGGTCGGCTGGGTGGAGTTCTGACGAGATGAAAGTCAAAATGTGGAAAATGGCAGTGCCCGTGGAGTGGGGGGTAGTCTGGCTTGTTGTGAGGCTCTGCCGAGGGTGGTGGGCCAGGGCTAGAACCCGCCAAGACTCCCGACTGCCTCATGAATGGCTGGGCACAGGGAGAGGCAAGGAACAGCTCTGCCCCATGTCTGAGAGTCTCTGGAGCAGCATACCTGGGCCAGATTGAGGAAAAAAACTGCTGCAGGGTGGTTGTCGATGATCCGGACTGTGATGGGCTGGTCGGCTGGGTGGAGTTCTGATGAGAGGAAAGTCCAAATAAGGAAAATGGCGGTGCCCGTGGAGTGGGGGGGGGGGGGGGGTCGTCTGGCTTGTTGTGAGGCTCTGCCGGGGTGGTGGGGCCAGGGCTAGAACCCGCCATGCTTCCAGACAGCCTCATGAACGGCTGGGCACAGGGAGAACAAGGAACAGCTCTGCCCCATGTCCAAACCATAATAGACTTAAAGTAAAAGTTAATCACACAGAGAAACAGAGAATCAAATCAAACAAGAAAATTAAACAGTTTACTGCTGAACAATCAATGGTCATAGAGGAAATCAAAGAGAAAATACAAAGATTCCTGTAAACAAATGAAAATGAATACATGAGCTATCAGAACTTGTGGGTCTTGGTTAAAGCATTGTCAAGAGGAAAGTTTATAGCTCTGAAAATGTTCATCAGGAAGAAAAGGGCCCACTTAAATAATTTGACTTCACAGCGTAAGATCTTAGAAAATGAGCAACAAAAAGGAACCAACTGAGACAGGAAGAAGGAAATAATGAAATTTAAAAGCAAAAATCAACTCACTGGAATTCAAAAAACTCTATCTAAAAGAGTAATGAAACAGTCATTCTATATCTGTCTTTTTTCCTTCTGATTAATTTCACTCAGCATGATACTCTCTACATCCATCCATTTGTAGGTAAATTTCATAACTCCATTTTTTCCTCACAGCTGCATAATATCCCATTGTGTAGATGTACACTTGTTTCTATCTAGTTTTCTGTTCTTGGGAACTCAAGGCTTTTTTCAGATTTTAACTATTGTGAATAGTGCTTCTATGAACATAGAAGTGCAGATAGTGTTTATGCTGTGTGTTTTTTTGGGCTCACTGGGTATATTACCACCCAGGAGTGGCATTACTTGAACAAAAGGGGTTGGAAACTACAAGTATGTGGGAGTCTGAGGTAAGACAGACCAGGGGATTGTACTAATAATTGTTGGAAATGGTAACACCAGACTGAGACGGAACATTGAATGTAGGCAAAGGGTATGATATCCACTAAATATATCTATTGCAAACCACAATGTGTAAGAAAAGAGAGGAAGAAGAAGAAAAGAAGACGCAGCGATGACGATGAAGAAGAAGAAGAAGAAGAAGAAAAAGAAGAAGAAGAAGAAGAAGAATTAGAAGAAGACTTAGAAGAAGGAGGAGAAGGAGATGGAGAAGGAGAAGGAGAAGGAGAAGGAGAAGGAGAAGGAGGAGGAGGAGGAGAAGGAGGAGGAGGACAAGAAGAAGAAGAAAAAAATAGGAAGAGGAAGAGGAGGAGGAAGAAGAAGAATGGGAAGAGGAAGAGAAGGAGGAAGAGAGAGGACGAGGTGGAGGAGGAATAGGAGGATTAGGAATATTTGCCATAGAGGCAGGTTAGGGGAGGGGAGGAAAGTGGGAAATTGGTGGCAAGGAATGTGCACTGGTGGAGGGATGGGTGCTGGAAAACAGTATGATATGAACATCTTTGTAATTGTTTATCTTATAGTGTTATAATCACTGTCTGTCTGTATCACTGTCTTCCCGTTCATCATAGATTTGCTCGAGTGGGCCCCAGTAACATCTCCATATGTCCTGTCTCATGCTAGTAGAGCCCAAGGGCATCTGCTTGCTCCAGGAACATAAAGAGCCTCAATCCATTCTGGAATGAGGTCTATAATTGTTACTGGTATTTGGCATATATGTGAAATACAACACGGGTAGCTTGCCAGGTTCTGCCGTGCAGGTAGCATACTCTTGCAGGCATCTCTAAGTTCAGCATTTATTGATGAACTGCGTGGCGCAACTTGCGCGCCATGAGAGCCGGGCACTGATAGGCTGGTCTGCTGGGTGGAGGTCTGACGAGAGAGAAGTCCAGATGTGGAAAATGGAGGCCCTCATGGAGTGGGGGGTCGTCTGGCTTGTTGCGAGGCTCTGCTGGGGTGGTGGGCCAGGGCTAGAACCCACCATCCCTCCCGGGCGCCTCGTGAGTGGCTGGTCACAGGGAGAGCCAGTAGCAGCTCTGCCCCATGTCTGCAAGTCTCTGGACCAGCATACCTGAGCCAGAATTAAGAAAGACTGCTGCAGGGTGGAACTTCGATGAGCCGGGCGCTGATAGGCTGGTCTGCTGGGTGGAAGGTCTGACAAGAGAGAAGTCCGGATGTGGAAAATGGAGGCCCTCATGGAGTGGGGTTAGTCTGGCTTGTTGTGAGGCTCTGCTGGGGTGGTTGGCCAGGGCTAGAACCCACCATCCCTCCCAGGCGCCTCATGAGCGGCTGGTCACAGGAGAGAGCCAGTAGCAGCTCTTCCCCCATGTCTGCAAGTCTCTTGCAGAGAGAGAGAGAGAGAGAGAGAGAGAGAGAGAGGAGAGAGAGAGAGAGAGTTATAATAAAACTAATTGATTGATTGATTGATTGATTGATTATGAAGTCAAGAGCTACTTCTTTGGAAAACTAAATAAGATCGACAAATCATGAGTAAGACTCACAAAGAGAGCAAAGAGAACCCTAATAAACCTAATCAGAAATGAAAAGGGGGGACATCACAACAGAAACCACAAATATTCAAAGAATCATCATGATTACTTTGAGAGTTTGTATACCACAAAAAAAGATAACCTAAAAGAAATGGATAAACTCCTGGATTTCTATAACCTCAGAAGACTGAACAAAAGAAGACTCGGAATACCTGAACAGGCCTATCATTATCAAGGAAATTTAAATGATAATCAAGTCTTTACAGATACAAAGGCCCAGGTCCAGATGGACTCACTAATGAATTATTTCAAACCTTGAAAGAGGACCTATTGCCAGTCCTTTTAAAGTTTCTCCAGAAAACTGAAGAAACAGAAACACTCCCAGTTTCTATGAGGCACATATCACCCGATAACAAAAGCTAACAGAGACATCCCAAAAAAAAGAAAATTCCAGGCCAATATTTCTGATGAACATAGATACAAATGTCTTTAACAAAATACTAGCAACTATAGTCCAACACTCTTCAAAAAGATTGTAGTATTTATTCATCCTACAAGTAGGATTCATCCCAGAGATTTAAGGACAGTTTAGCATTCAAAAGCCAATAAACAAAATATAGCATATTGATAAAAGAAAAAAAAAAAAACCATTTGACCATATCAATAGATGAAGAGAAAGCATTTGACATGATCTAGCACCGATTTATGACTAAAAAAACTTAAAAAAATGAAATTTGAAGGAATTTTCTTCAATATAATAAAAGCCATCTACCACAAGCCCACAGAAAGCATTATTCTCTATGGGGGAAAAAATTTAAAGCCTTCCTTCTATGATCAGAGACAAGACAAGACTGCACACTCTCACCACTTCTATTCAGTATAGTAAGGAAGAACTTGCATAGAGGCTAGGATTTTAAACCTACATTTTGCTAGGGGCCTAACCAGGAAACTAAAGTTCGAGATTTTCCTATTGCTGGATTGTATACCAGAACCTGTGAGAGTAAAGCCTTTTTGAAACTTTGCTGAATTCCTTGCGTTTTTCTCCACCTGCTGGCCACTGATCCCCTGGGGCAGAAGGGGATCCCATGACCCTGTTTTGTCAGAGTTCCCAGCGTACCCCAATACCAATGGCCTGGCCCTTTTGGAAAAACAATATGGACATTCCTCCAAAATCTAGGTATTGAGCTCCCATTTGATCCAGCAATACAACTCCTGGGAATATACTCGGGAGACCCAAAAAAGAATTAGAAGAAAAACTATTTGCACTTCTGTATTAATCTCAGCTCTATTCACGATAGCCAGGATCTGGAAACAACCTAAAAGCCTGAGAACAGAAGATTGACTAAAGAAATTATGGTATATTTATTATATGTACACAATGGAATATTTCGCAGCTGACAGAAAAGATAAAATCATGACATTTACCTGCAAATGGATGGACATGGAGATTAACATGCTTAGTGAAATTAGTCAGAAGGAAAAGGACATATATATATATATATATATATATATATATATAAATGATTTCATTCATTAAGGGGATACAAATATATACCAGTGTTCTACTAATTGTGAGAAATATTAGTGCCAGCTAGAACTAAGTGTGAAATGTACACAACGGATTTACATGATAATTATTAAATATCTGTAGGGCAATCCACAATGTATAAGAGAAGAAAGAGAGAGAGAAGTAAAGAAAAAGCCCCTGCTATAGAGGCAGTCCTGGGGGGGGGGAGGGTATTTGTGGCCATTGGTAGTGGAAATAGGGCATTGGTGGATGGGGTGGATGCTGGAATAGTGTATGACTGAAGCCCAACTGTAATTGTGTATCGTAAGGTGGTATAATAAAAAATAAAAAAAATTATTGTTCACAACTGTGTGTCTGAAAATCAAGTACCTTGGAATCAGCTTAAGTAAAGGACCTGTAAAGAAGACTACAAAACAATTGAGCTCCCTTTTGACCAAGCCATACCACTCCTGGGAATATACCCTGAGAAGCCAAAAACACACAGTGAAAAAACAATCTGCACTTTTATTTTCATAGCAGCACTATTCACAATAGCCAGAACCTGGAAGCAACCAGTATGCCCGAAAACTGATGACTGGATAAAGAAACTGTGGTACATCTACACAATGGAATACTATGCAGCTGTCAGGAAAAAATGAAGTTATGAAATTTGCCTATAAATGGATGGACATGGAAAGGATCATGTTGAGTGAAATTAGTCAGAAGGAAAGAAATTAGTCAGAAGGAAAGAAAGAGAGCATAGAATGACTGCATTTATTTGCATGACATAAATATATCAGGTGGTCTTACCAAAAAGTGGAAATTATCGCAAACATGAGGGAGTCAGAGATTAGGTAAGACAGAGAAGGGAACTTGAATGAATAAATGTCGAAAGCACTGATACCAACATAGAACTGAGCATTAAATACAGGCAAAAAAATGCACATGATGGCTTCCAAGTGTATGCAGTGCAACCCACAATGTGTAGAAGAAGGAAGGGAGAGAGAGGGAGAAAGAAAGGAGATAAAGAGCCTGCCATTTAGGCAGGCTATGGGAGGGGGAGGGAATTGGGGACATTGGTGGTAGGATATGGGCACTGGTGGAGGCGGCGGGTGCTAGAACCCTATGTGACCGAAACCTCCAAATGTGAACAACGTTGTAATTGTATATCTCACAGTTGTATAATAAAATATTTAATTAGAAAAAGAAGACTACAAAACACTACTTCAAAAATAAAAGAGGACATGAGGAAATGGAGACACATCTCCTGCTCATGGATTGAGAGAATTAATATAGTGAAAATGGCAATAATCATCAAAGCATTATACAGATTCAATGTCATCCTTATAAAGATACCCATGACATGTTTCAAAAGAAATTGACCAAATACTCCTGAAATTCACATGGAACAATAAACCTCCATGAATAGCAAACATAAAATTTGGGGGAAAAGAAGATGGAAGGAATCACATTCCCAATTTCAAACTATACATCAAAGCAGTAGTAGTTAAAACAGAATAGTATTGGAATAGAGACCTACAGACCAATGAATAGAGTTAAATATCATCACAGACACCCTAAAATATATTATTATTTTTTGATAAGGTAGCAAGAATTTGAAGTAGAGCAAGGAAAGTCTCTTCAATAAAACTGGACAGGTTACATGCAAAAAAAATTCAGACCTCCTAACACCATGCACAAGAGTCAGAGGAAAATGGGCTAAAGACCATAATATCAAGCCTATTTAAATCCATAAAGTACATGGAAGCAAAACAGGCAAAACACTCCAAGGTACTGAAGAGTAAGGTATCTTCAAAGATAAAACACTGCTGACAGAGCAAGTGGAAGCAAAGTTAAACAAAAGGGACTACATGAAACTAAGAATTTCTGCACTTCAAGAAAATTATTACTAAGATACAAAGACAGTCCAGAGTTTGTAAAATAATATAATGCGTGTCTGATAATGGGTTAATATCAAAGCTACATAGGCACTGATAGAACTTTACAAGAGGCCAGAAACTCGGTCAAGTTCAGAGAGAGCAGCAGCACGCCGAGGAAGACACACTCCACATCCAACCCCACAGCCTGGCCCTGCAGCCTTTCAACTTGCATCACACCCTTCAGGTGCATCTCTGATCACAGTGGAGGAATTACCCAACCCACCTCCAGAACTCCAGGAAAATTCAGAGACAGCAACAGAAACAGTGAACAAGATACAAAGATAGTCCACAGAGTGGAAATAATATTCACCCAGTAACCATCTGACAAGGTGTTAACCCCATCAAAAGATGGGGAGAAGAAATGAACAGAAACTTCAACAAAGAAGAAATTCAAATGGCCAAAAGGTATATAAAAAAAGCTCATCCTCACTAATCATCAGGGAGATGAATATCAAAATAACAATGAGGTATCACCTCACACCACATAGACTCCTACACATCCAAAAAGAGCAAGAATAACAGGTGATGGACCGGATGCTCAGAGAAAGGGACTCTCATCCATTGTTGGTGGGAATGCCAACTGGTAGAGTCTTTTTGGAAAACAGTATGGACATTGCTTCAAAACTAGAAATTGCACTCCCATTTGACCCAACAAGACCACTCCTGGGAATATAACCTGGGAAGCCAAATACACAATGAGTTTCCGAGAACAGATGACTGGCTAAAGAAATTTTGGTACCTCTACACAATGGAATACAATGCAGCTGTTAGGAAAAACGAAGTGATGAAATTTGCCTATAAATGGATGGGCATGGAAAGAATTATGCTGAGTGAAACAATTATAGACCTCATTCGGAATGGATTGTGGCCCTTTATGTTCCTGGAGCAAGCAGATGCCCTTGGACTCTACTAGCATGAGACAGGACATATGGAGATGTTACTGGGGCCTGCTTGAGCAAATCGATGAACAACGGAAGGCAGTGACAGTGATACAGTGAAGCCAAATACACACAGCAGAAACACTATCTGCACTTCATAGCTGCACTATTCACAATAGCCAGAATCTGTAAACAACCAGAGTTCCCCAGAACAGATGACTGGCTAAAAGAAACTTTGGTACATCTACACAATGGAATACTATGCAGCTGTTAGGAAAAGCGAAGTGATGAAATTTGCCTATAAATGGATGGGCATGGAAAGAATTATGCTGAGTGAAATTATCCAAGAGGGAAAAGGACAGATATATAGAATGACATATATAGACAAATATATATATATATATATGTATATGTGTGTTTATATATATATACACACAAACATATACATATATATCTATTTGAATAATATGATACCAATATCCAAGGCCAGGCAAAAACATGAATTAGGAGGTCTTGTCAATAGGTGGAATCAACCACAAGTGTGATGGGAGTCAAAGGTCAAAGGTTAGGTAAGACACAGTGCTAGTCCCTGCATTAACATATGCCTCAGAGACTGGGCCCTACGAAAGCAGGATGAGAATGCTATTTGGATCTCCCAGAGAGGAATCGAAAGAGCTATGCTTGGAATATCAAGCCTCACCAAGTGAGAGAAGGAATCGAGTTCTGACCCCGCCTATTCAGAATCAGGGACGCTGTCTCATTTGCCAAGGCATCAAAAACAGAGGGCGGACATGTAATGCCATTTGGAGACAACCGCTGGACTAGAGCCATTCGACTGGATCCCACGGATGTCAAAGATCACGCCCACCACAAGATGGTCACACTCCTTGTCAAAACTCTGAAGGAACAGTTTGAGGCTCTTCATCTGAATCAACCAGATGCCATTGGGCCACACTGCACGGGAAGGTCCAATGGAATGTTACGGCACCCGCCGAGCAAATCAATGAATAACGGGATTCAAGTGATGAAGTGATCAAGGAAGAACCCGGAGGGGTCTTTAATTCTTTGTGTCACATCAATGCTCTGTAGTTAATTTGGCCTGCAGGAGTATTTATTTTTAAAAATTTATTTATCAAAAAAAAAGACAGTAAAAGTGCTGGGAAATGATACTACTAGCCTAGAACTGAGCATTGAATACTGGCAAAGGGATACACATGATAGCCTCTAAATGTATGTATTGCAAACACAATGTGTAAGAGAAGGAAGAGAGAAATAGAGAGAAAGAGAGAGAGGGATAAAGAGAAAGAGAGAAAAAGAGATAAAAAAGGCTGCCATAGAGGCAGGCTGGGGGGAGGGGGGAGGGAAGTGGGGACATTGGTGGAGGAAATGGGCACAAGTGGAGGGCTGGGTGATGGAACACTATATGACAGAAACCCAAACATGAACATCTTTGTAATTATATATCTCACAATGGTATAATACATATTTTTTAAAAAGGATATACATGATAACCTAAATGTATGTATTGCGAAGCCACAATGAGTGAGAAGGGGGGCGGCAAAAGTGCCTGCCATAGCTGCAGGCTGGGGAAGGAGGGAGGAGGGGAATCTGGGGACATTGGTGGTGGGAAATGGGCACTGGTGGAGGGATGGGTGCTGGAACACTGTACGACTGAAACCCAAATATGAATATCTTTGTAATTGTTTATCTTACAGTGATATAATAAAAGATATATATAAAAAGAACCTTACAAGAAAAAAAATCCAATCCCATCAAAAAGGGGGGAGGAGAAAATGAACAGAAACTTCCTCAAAGAAGACATTCAAAATGGCCAAAAGGCATAAGACAAATGCTTTTTTTTCACTAATTATCAGGGGGATGCAAATCAAAACAGTAATGAGATTTCATCTCATACCACAGAGACTGACAGACATACAAAGATCAAGAACAAAAATTGTTGGCACAATTGCAGGAAAAAGAGGACTCTGATTCAATGCTGGTGGGAATGCTGACTGGTCAAGCCTTTTTGGGAAAACATTATGCCCATTATCCCAAAACCTAAAAATTAAGTATTCATTTGGCAAAAGCAATAGCACTTCTCGGCTATATCCTGGGGATCCAAAATACACACAGACGATGGGGGACGGAGCGATAGCCCAGCAGGTAGGGTGTTTGCCTTGCACGGCCGGCCCGGTTTCGATCCCCAGCATCCCATATGGTTCTCCAAGCACCTCCAGGAGTAATTCCTAAGTGCAGATCCAGGAATAACCCCTGAGCATAGTTAGGTGTGACCCAAAAAAGCAAAAAAAAATTACACAGAAGAAACCCATCTAAACTTCTATGTTCATTGCAGCACTATTCATAACAGCACTTTTTAATAACCTGGAAACAACCTGAGTGCCTTAGAACTGATGACTAAATAAAGAACCCATGGTACATCTACATAATGGAACACTATGCATCTGTTAAAAATGAAGTTATTAATTTTGCCTATAAATGGATGGACATGGAGAGTATCATGCTGAGTGAAATAAGTCAGAAAGTCAGAAGGAGGGCGGATATAGAGTAACATAGAACTGCATTCCTTATATGAGACTAATGTCTAAGGTCAGATATAGAACTGCATTCCTTGTATTAGACTAATATCCAAGGCCAGGGGAAACAGGAGCTACAGGAACATGTCAATGGTTGGAATCTTCCACATTTATGGGAGGAGACAGAGGTTAGGTAAGAGAGAGAGAGAGAAAGAGAGAGAGACAGACAGAGAGAGAAGAAAAGTGCATACCATAGAGGCAAGATGGAGGATGGGCAGGATGTGGGGTGGGGGTGGAAGGGAAATGGGGCACATTAATATTGGGAAATGTTCACTCTTGGAGGGATGGGTTTTGGAACACTATATGACTGACCCAATGATAAGCAGCTTTGTAATGGTCTCTGTCAGGGAGTCTCAGGGGTCCCCAGCAATATCAGAAAACAAGTTCCCTTCTACCTCTGAGGTTGGTGGGGAATGGATTGAGCCCAGCAAGGTTCAAAAGACTTTTACTAATTCAATAATAAAACAACTCTACCAAAACAATCCAAATTAATGGATTCTCTAGAACTCTATCTCTTGTCAGAACTTAGACCATGTGCTAGGGCTCTAGTCTCCCACCAAAGTGGATCACAGTACCTTAAGTCAGTCCCCTTATATATCCAAAAGTAATCCTATCTTCAGGAAGGATAAGGTCAACAAAGATCAAAAAAAGCAACTTCTAGGTGATGAAGTAGGGTGGTACTACACTTGTTTCTTGTCTAAACAAATGATTATGCCAAAGACTAGTCCCTTTCTCTGAGACTTTCTCTTATGTTAAAACACTGGAGAGTGAGAGAACTGGTATAAAGTAATACATCTCAATGGATTGTATATTCATTGGGAGAAACATGTCATAATATCATTGGTTTCTAGATGGTAACCACAAGGTCTCTGTCTATTTCTGTTCTGCACCAATGTGATTCTGAGTGTCTTGTCTTCTGTTTACTGAAAGTGTCATGCTCCCTATTTGAGAGAAAACTAGCATGATCCTTCCTTCAATCTAGAAGGATAGTCTCAATGTAGCTACAGCGGTAGTCTTCTGGTAAATTCTAACTTTCCCATTCTGGGACCAGTGAGTATAAGGAGGAATTTTGCCCAATCTAGATAACGTTGAAATCATAGTAGAGATCATAGTAATATTTCAGAAGTTACTGATTCAGAGTCAAAATGACTCTTGTAACTGCCATACCCTCCATCAGTGTTTTACAGAAGAGAGATCTCATTAGCATAAACCCTGGTTTAAGAACATGTAAATAGCTTAAACTGTAAGTGGATTAAACAGCAAAGATCTTAAGCTAGCTAGGCCTTTAATCCAACAGGTATCTCACAAGATAATTCAATTATAAAAATAATTATCAGTGCAAATGTTCTCTCTGTCATATGCAGAGTGCGGGAAAGTTGATTACATAAGCAACTTTGAGGAATATACTTATTCATTAAATGTGTTTAATGAACTGAGGAAAGAAGGAAAGGATAAATACGAATTAAGTAATAAACTTATTATTTCATTTATAATTTTTATTTTAATTTAAAATAATTTTCATTATTATAAATAAGGCACTTACATAAGCAACTTTGGAAATGCACTTATTAATTAAATGCATTTAATGACCTGAGAAAACAAGGAAAGTGTAAATAGGAATTAAACAAATAGGACTAGAGAAAAACATTTATATATAAAATTCTATACTTTAATTAATTTATTTTTTTTTTAATTTTTTATTTTTACAATTACAAAGATATACAATTAAAAAGTTCATATTTGGGTTTTGGTCATACAGTGTTCCAGCGCCCATCTCGCCACCAGTGCCCATCTCCCACCACCAAAGTCCCCGGTTCCCTCCCCCTCCCCCATCCCTCCTCCATGGCAGGTTCTTTATTTCTTTCCATTTCTCTCTTTTTCTCTTTTCCTTTCCCCTCCAGACTATGGATTACAGCACATACATTAAAGGGTTGTCATGTGTATATTTTTGCCTGTATTTAATGCTCAGTTCTAGGTTGGCATTAGTACCCTCGACAATTGTTAGCACACTGTTCCATTTTCTGTCTTACCTAGCCTCTGACTCCTGCACATTTGTGATAATTTCCACATTTGACAAGACCTCCTGATATACGCGTTTCACTTGACCTTGGATATTGGTATCATAATATGTACATATATATTTATGTTATGCAGATAAATGCAGTCATTCTGTATCTGTCTCTCTCCTTCTGGCTAATTTCGCTCAACATAATTTTCTCCATGTCCATCCATTTATAGGCAAATTTTATAACTTCATTTTTCCTAACAGCTGCATAGTACTCCATTGTGTAGATGTACCAAAGCTTTTTATCCAGTCATCGATTTTTCGGGCACTCTGGTTGCTTCCAGATTCTGGCTATTGTGAATAATGCTGCTATGAACATAAAAGTAGGGATGGTGTTTCTGCTGCGTATTTTTGGTTTCCCAGAGTAGATTCCCAGGAGTGGTATGGCTGGGTCAAATGGGAGTTCAATTTATAGTCTCTGGAGGAATGTCCATATTGTTTTCCCAGAAAGGCTGTACCAGCCGGCATTCCACCCCAACAATGGATGAGTGTCCCCTTTTTCCCCACATCCACGCCAGCACTTGTTGTTCTTGTTCTTTTGAATATGTGCCAGTCTCTGTGGTGTAAAGTGGTATCTCATTGTTGTTTTGATTTGCATCTCTCTGACGACTGCCAATCCTTTTCAAGCTCTTCCAGGAAATAGAAGAAACAGAAACACTCCCAAACAGCTTCTACGAGACATATATCACCCTGATACCCAAAGCAGGGAGAGACCACACAAAGAAAGAAAACTACAGACCAATATCCCTGATGAACACGGATGCTAAGATCTTCAACAAAATACTAGAAACAGAATCCAAAGACTCATCAAGAAGATTATACATCATGACCAAGTAGGATTCATCCCGGGTATGCAAGGATGGTTCAACATTTGCAAGTCAATCAACATAATACATCATATCAATAAGAGAAAAAAATAAAAACCATATGATCCTATCAATAGATGCAGAGAAAGCATTTGACAAGATCCAGCACCCGTTCATGATTAAAACCCTCCAGAAAATGGGAATTGAAGGGACTTTCCTCAAGATAGTTACAGCCATCTACCAAAAGCCCACAGCAAGCATCATTCTCAATGGGGGAAAGTTGAAAGCCTTCCCCCTGAGATCAGGGACAAGACAAGGTTGCCCACTCTCACTTCTTTTATTCAATATAGTACTGGACGTATTTTGCCATAGCAATCAGAGAAGAAAAGGACATCAAGGGGCATCCAGATAGGCAAGGAAGAAGTCAAGCTATCATTATTTGAAGATGACATGATATTATACCTAGAGAACCCTAAACTCTCTACCAAAAACTCCTAGAAACAATAGACGCATATAGTAGAGTGGCAGGATACAAAATCAACACCCAAAAGTCAGTGGCTTTCCCTATATACAAATACCGAAAGAGAAGAAAGGGATATTAAGGAAACAATTCCATTCACAATTGTGCCACAGAAAATCAAATACCTAGGAATCAACTTACCCAAGTGTGCAAAGGACCTGTACAAAGAAAACTACAAGACATTGCTCCAAGAGATAAAAGAGGACACAAGGAAATGGAAACATATTCCCTGCTCATGGATAGGAGAATCAACATTGTCAAAATGGTAATACTCCCTAGAGCTCTGTACAGATTCAATGCAGTCCCTATAAGGATACCCATGACATTCTTCAAAGAAATTGACCAAACACTCCTGAAATTTGTGTGGAAGGATAAACCCCCCAAGGATAGCTAAAGCAATCCTCAGGAAAAAAGAAGATGGGAGGCATCACCTTTCCCAACTTCAAACTGTACTACAAGGCAGTAGTAATTAAAACAGCATGGTATTGGAATAAAAACAGACCTGTGGACCTATGGAATAGAATTGAGTATTCTGACACCAACCAACCTCAAACACATGATCATTTAATCTTTGATAAAAGGTGCAAAGAGTCTAAAATGGAGTGAGGAAAGCCTCTTCAGCAAGTGGTGCTGGGAAAACTGGGCAGCAACATGTAAAAAAATGAAGTTGGACCTGTGTCTAACACCATGCACAAAAATCAGATCAAAATGGATTAAAGATCTCAATATCAGACTTGAATCCATAAAGTACATTGAAGAAAATATAGGAAAAACCCTCCATGACATTGAAGCTAAAGGCATCTTCAAACGTGAAACATCAGTAACAAATCAACTAGAAGAAAAGATAAACATATGGGACTACATGAAACTAAAAAGCTTCTGCACCTCAAAAGAAACAGTGACTAAGATACAAAAGCAGTCCACAGAATGGGAAAGAATATTCACCCAATACCCATCTGATAAGGGGTTAATATCCAGGATATATCAGGAACTGGTAGAACTTTTCAAGAAGAAAACAAACAACCCCATCAAAAAATGGGGAGAACAAATGAACAGAAACTTCAGCACGGAAGAAATTCAAATGGCCAAAAAACATACACTTTAATTTATGAGATTGTTTCTTACAGGGTTACAGGTTAACAGATACAATTCTTTTATGCTTTTATCTTATGGTGAAGCAATTAAATAGATGGATAGAAAGTGATGAGTGCCAAGTTTTTCCACAAATTGTAGTGAAATTTTACAAATAATAAAAAAAAGTTAGGACAAAATCACTCATATGATAAATAATTTAATTTGGAAACATCAATATAAACCATGCTTTGTTTAATTTGATACATAAAATTATGTACAGGATTTCTTATACATATGTGTATATATCTGGTTGATATCAGACTATTTATATGATGTTTTTGCTGCTATAGGGGAGAGGTGTCAGGGAGCCTCTGGGGTTCCCGACAGTACCAGGACAAAAGTTCTCTTCTACCACCGAGGCCGCCAGGGAACCGATGAAAACTCATGAGTCCGGCACAGTTCCAAAAAAGGCTTTTAATAGTAGAAAGCTCTACCACTGCAATACAATATTATGAAAGAATTTTAGCTCTGGTCAGAACTTAGACCATACATGAGAGCCCAAGTCTCCTACCAAAGAGAATCTCACCAGAGAATGAGTCCTATCAAAGAGAGGATCTCACCCGAGAAAGAAACCTACGAGAAAAGGGGAGAGTACTTCAAGTCACTCCCCTTATGTACACCAAAGTAATCCTAACTTCAGGTAGGGTCTTGTCAACAAAGAACCCTAACACTTCTAGATAGTAGAAGAGTGTAGAAGGGTGGTGCTACACCCTATTATAGGTATAAACAAAGGATTATGCCAAATGCTAATTCCTTCTTTTGAGATTATCTCTTAAGTAAAACACTAGAGAGAAAAGGGGCTGGTATAATTTCATGGGCTTCATGTAATCTAGATGGTACCCACAAGGTCCTTCTTATTTATTATCTGCACCAGGGTGATTCTAAGTATCTTGTTATCTGTATACTCAAAGGGTCGTTCTAGCCTGCTTGAGGGCAAACTAGCATGATCCTTCCTATAATCTTAAACAATAGTCTCAACATAGCCAGGTTGGCAGTCTCCTGGTAAATTCTAACTGTCCCTCTCTGGGACCAGTGCAATCTAGATAACATAGAAGTCTTGGTAGATGTATAATAATAAGACAGAAGTTACTCATTAAGAGTGAAGGTGACCTCCTGTAAACTGCTACACCCTCCATCAGTGTTTACATAGAAGAGAAACCTCATTAGTATGAACCCTGGCTTAAGAACATATAAATAGATTAAGCCATGAGTGGTCAAAACAGAAAAGCTCCCAAGAGAGCTAAGCCTGTCATCCAACACAGGGAGGAAATAGAAGCAATGTAACATCATAGCTACAAGCATGAATAACATGCAATTCTATGTCTCTAATATCACTCTGCAATAATAGAAGCTCCCACGATATACAGTTGATTACAGTAAAAGCCAGGGAATACATATTGTGAGCCTTGAACATCCAGAGTGCTCAAATGTGAAAAATCAAAAATCATCAGTAAAGTAAACAATGTTCAGAGTTACTGGGATACTTTGAAAAAATATCTCTAGGGACCAACTTCAAAAGCTTTTAAATATAAAGCATATAGGAATTTGAAGAACAAAATAGAAACTTAATTATTGGATTTTAACTGAATGGGCAGAAATATCTGAGTCCATATACTGTAAGCAAATGACTGACTGTGGGGTGGGGAGGAAAATATGTAATATCCAAGTAATTTGTGTGTATGTTGAACAACAGAGAAAGAAGCATAAGCTTCTTATTGATTAAATATTTATTGTACGTGGGAAGTTCATGCCAATAATACAGTATAGAACAAAGAAAAAGTGAATTACTTTATTTTCTTATTTTATAATTTTTTAAAACACCCTGATTTATAAAACGCAAAGTTTTTCACAGTAAGGTCATCAAAACATTCATCATTCAACACCAATCCCACCACTACCAAAGACCCTCATTTACCACCCATCTTCCATCCCCATGCCTGCTTGCCTAGCCAGCACTAATAATATTGACCATTACAGCCTATATAGGGGAATGGCATTGGTAAATTTGTGAGTTTCTTTATAGTTGAGGAACTTAAGAACTAATTTTACCCAGATGAGCAGAGCTATCATCAACAGAAGTAAAGTGTATTGACTATGTAGGCTTTTGAGATGATGTGATGAAAAAGATATATCATTCTTTGATCTTCTCAAAAACATGTGACCTCAATGTAATCATACGAAAAAAAGACCATCACAGTTCAATTTAGGGACTTTCAACAGATCACTTGACTTGTTCTTTCCAAAATAGTCAAGGTCATAAAAAAAAAACTAAAGTCTTAGAAAATGTCTTATCTCAGGAAAGAAAAGAAAAAATTACTAAGTATATTATGATACTCTGCTTGGATTTTAGTATGGTAAAACAAAAAAACAGGTAAAGAGAAGATAATATAATTGAAGTATTGTGTTTTTGTTAGTAACAATACCTAAATATTGTTCAGTTTACAAATGACTCATAATAATGTGCAAAGTGAATAATATAGAAAACCTATATGTGGGGTTATGGGAACTCTCTAACATGCTAGCAATTTTTTTCTGTAAATTTAGTAAATTTAATTGATAGTTAATTTAATAAGAAATGAAAAATTGCCTGGATACTTGTGTTAGTAAATTTCTGTGTTTTAAACTGTATCCTATTAATCTATATTTAAACTCCTGCCCATACCCAAATAGGTTACTTCAACTGAATTACATCTTGAAATCATACACGCATTTTGGTTATATATTTAAATTCATTTTTTGGGCCTCTCAAGTGGTGGTTAGGAGTCCATGATTGCAGCTAACAATGTACAGGGAACCGCGTGGTGCCAGAAATCACAAGGCATATGTTTTAACCCCTGTACTATGCAGGCGTGGTTGTGGTGCTCCGCTGCATTGGCAGGTGACAGACAGGAAATAGGCTTGTCTACACCAGGGCTCTGCCCCATGGGCCCTGGATGGTTGATGGTCTGACAAGAAAAAGACTGGGCCCACTGGGCTCCTGGGATGAATCCAGAGCCACAGCAGAGCCTAGCAAGCTACCTGTGTGGTGAATTCAATATGCGAAAAACAGTAACAATGATGGACCTCATTCCCAATGAATGGTGACCTTACTGATGCCTGCTCGCCTGCTGGAGTAAATTGATGAGCAACAGGAAAACAAGTGACAAGTGATAAGTGACTACCTCATGGCCCCCAGGGAGATAGTTTTTTTTTTTTAAATACATATCTGTTTGCATAATTCCTATTTATCCTTTCTTTCTTTCCTCAGAATTTCTAAATAAAGCTTCTAGAACAGTAAGAGTTTTTATATCAGACATTACCTTTTGTTAATGGCAGTAGAATATAGAGTCTTTTAAAATTAATTGCAAACTTAGCAGTGGACTTTTGTTAAAGGTTTTTTTTATGGAATCACAGTTTTTTATGGAATCACACAATTAGAAAGATTTCATGAATGGATTTAAGTCATATAATATTCCAGCACCTATCCCTTCACTTAGAGATGCCTACTAGAGTATGCTACCTGCACGGCAGAGCCTGGCAAGCTACCTGTGTTGTATTTGATATATATGCCAAATACCAGTAACAATTATAGACCTCATTCCGGAATGGATTGAGGCTCTTTATGTTCCTGGAGCAAGCAGGTGCCCTTGGGCTCTACTAGCATGAGACAGGACATATGGAGATGTTACTGGGGGCCGCTCGAGCAAATCGATGATGAACGGGAAGACAGCGATACAGTGATACAGTGATCCCTTCACATGCGTACATTTCCCACCATCTATATCCCATCCCCAGTTTCCCTCCTGCCACCCTCCCCCAGTTTGTGTTTATGGAAGGCTCTTTCTCTCTCTCTCTCTCTTCTCTCTCTCTCTCTGTCCATCTGTCTGTCTCTGTGTCTCTCTCCTTTAGAATATTATAGTTCACAACACATACTGAAAAGTTATTAGACATATCCTTTAATATGCCTAATATATTGAATGTGGGCATATACCTACATTCAACACTGAGTTCCTGTCCAAAGCGATCATTTCCAACTATGATTTACATACCGATCTTTCTCCATCCTTCCTGTCCTTCCCACACACCTTTTGTGGGAAGCCAACAATTGACCAGTCCTCCTGGCCTCTATAAAAACTTTTCAACATGTTGAGAACATTCTCTCATGGCTTTCATTGTCAAATCCAGGTAATCTCTTTTTTCTTTACCTGCTGATATAATTACATTCAAAGAATGTCAAGACATAAACACTCTGACTCCTTGCAAAAAACTCTAATGGATTATAATTTATAGTTTATTATTCCTATCCTTTGTTGAACTTCAATTGGAGGTTCATATCTTTTATGAATATGTAATATTATAATGATACTTATGATGTTGATTTCTTCATTTTGCAATATGCAGCTAGAATTTTATTTGATGACCTCTTACAAGTAATTACTATTGAGTACCAGCAGTTTTAATTTGTTTGCTTTGTTTTATTTTGTTTTTAATCTAAATTATAAAATTTCATTTAACTAAAAAACTATTTTATATGCATATATACATATGTATTAATTCATGATTACTAATGTGGATCAACTTAGTGCAAAATCAAAAACAAAAGATGTTCTACTCTCATTAATATATGATTAAATATAAATTGTTTGACTTAACTAATTATATTAAAGCTCATCCATATCACTAATAAATTGGGCAGTTCTAATTTTCAATATTGTCAATTTCTTTTTCTTTTTTTTTTCTTTATTTTGGGTTTTGGGCCATACCCAGCAATGCTCAGGGGTGATTCCTGGCGCTGCACTCAGGAATTACTCCTGGTAGGGCTCTCTTACCATATAGGGTACTGGAATTCAAACCTGAGTTGGCCACAGGAAGGCAAACAACAAACCACTCTAATATCCCAATATTATCAATATGTTTAGTTTTATTCAAAGTTGCTAAAAACAAAGTCCATCCAAGTAAATTTGTAAATTCAATAGTGTTCATTCAATAATTTTCAAATATCTGAAAGTTGAAGGAAGCTCTGCTCTGAGTATACAGAACAGAAGGATTTTAGTGTCAGATAAAGGGGTAGAAAAGGTATAAATTAGGAAGAAAGTTTATACCACATTCCTTTTGCAGACCAGAAAAGCTTTGGCATGCCTAAAGGATACAGTAGAATCCTTTGATGGGTATGTTTGCCTTAGACCAAACAGGGAGGCTTTAGATGGGAAAGTGCTTCATTGCAAACTATCAGGTTATTTTATTTAAAGTGGAAAATATGCTCCTTACTTAGTGAATTATTTTGGGTAAAAGGAATATATTTGAAAAGGTGGAAAATGTGTCTCTGCTATTAGAAGTCCTGGAGCTTAATGCTATCTTTTCAAGATGAAGACTGTGGTGATTGTGCGCTGGAGCTGAAAGAAATTGATGCCTTCCGTACTTTGCATCTCCAACTTGCTTCTGTTCTTCTAGGATTTCCGTTGTCATCACTTTTGACAGACTGATAAATATTTTGTGTTATAAGATAAAAGAAATATGCTTTAAAGCATTAATATGGAATAAGTACTGCCAAAACTGTGTTCAGCAATAGTGGTTTGCTATAAGCAGGCACTTCAAAATAAAATAAATAAATGCCCTAAGACACAGTGGCTTCAAAAGCAAATATAAAATGTCATTAATCGACTTGATCTGTTTAGAGTAGGCATTTAAGACTGAGGATTGCCTAGTGTTTTGTAAATCTATTGTCTATTTGCAAAATTAATATATACTCTTAAAGTTAGGGCTTCATAATTATGATGATTATTACTGAATTAGTATGTTTATAGTATAAAATAATGACAGCTATCAAATTTAATAAGTACAAGGCACATTGTCAATTAAACATTAATGGATGTGATGTTTATTACAACTTTATGACTCTGTAATTGTTTATTTGAAGCAAAAAATACCCTTATACAAAAGCAGCAAAATTGAATGTGATTATTATATGGGCTATAATTTACCAAACTTCCATAGACAATTTGAATGAGAGTTTGTATAATCTACATGTTGAAGCTTGTTTTCCATTGCATGCCAACATAATTTTTAGGAGGCTGCCCTATTTTCAGCACAAAGGATGCGGTCCCATTGTTTATAATGACTTATTACTTATAATTGTTTACTATTACTACACAGGCCATGACTGGAAGCAAGTAAAGGGGCTGCCGTCCAGGGGAGGGAGGAGCATAACTCCTCTATAGTGCCAGCTGAATTTATTTGCAAAAACGTAAAAAGATCTTAAAGGTTACATTAACTAACATAGCCATCTTACTCCTTATGGAGGAAAGGAGCAGTTATTTTCAGATTTTAAGCAGAAAAATGCCTGATGGAAGCAACAGTTCGGAGTAGGTGCTTCCCTCCACTACCCCACCACAGCACACAATGGTTACAACTTTAATATTGTCAGAACAGGCAGAACAGAAACAAAGACATATAAGAAAAATTAACATTATTCATTTGAAGCAACAAAGAAAATGTCTTTGATAAAACTATAATCAATCCTAAAGAGCCTCACTAAACAAGGAAATCCAAAATTTGAACTTAAGAGATTGATATCATTGGAACAGAAATTGTGTTAGATATGAGAGAATAAAAATAAAGAGGTTAAAAACACATCAGAAGAATATAGAAAACGAAGGTTCAAGATCCGTTTCTGTCTTACAGCTGTGGTTCCATCTTTCTTTAGCTAATTGCTGCAGTGGTCTGGGGTGCAGGCGGGTCTGATTGCAGTGCCTTGTTTCAGGAACAGCCCTGCAAATGCTCTTTGTCCTCTACTGCCTAGAGAAAAAAGTCTCTGAAAATTCACCTCTCCTGTATTAAATTTTACTCTCAAATTAATCAAAGGGTAAAAAACAAAAAAACATGATTCACCTTCATTTTACTGTGAAAAATATAATCCCATTTCTTTTCTCTCTTAGGATACAGTTGAAGAGAAAGAGAGAAGCTATTATATTTCCCCTGGAATTTCTGTGTGCCCATAACAAGGTCAAATGCTGGGTGCATTTCTTTGGAACTCAGAAGTGTGTCTAAACTGATGCTCAACTCATAATACATGCCAACATTTTCCAAGATGGAATATATAGATTTATTTATATATGAGTGCATATAAATATATACATTATATAGCATTTTTCATCAACCCCTCAACTAATTAGTCATTGCAAGCACAAGACTAGAAAATATCTTAGATTACACAGAGTAGATACTAGCTAGACTTTTACACCTCGAAGAATATAACCGATGACATTCAATAGGTGGCTGTGAGATCACATCATTAAAGAAATCAGTTATGATTAAAACTGCCCCATCAAATTGATAAAAGTAATTGATAGTAGAATTGACTTTTTAGAGGTATCTAAACAGCAGATTCCATCAGATCTATGTCATTTATTTTGCAAAGATACAAATGTTCACTATTTGTAAAATTGCTTTCTATTCAAGGAAGCATAGCTGTCACTTACATTGATATTCATTGAAGCCTGTTGTTTCGCATTCATATATATGGGAAATCATTCTACATTTTTGTAAGTGCAGAATTAGATTTTTAATGATTAGCAATAGGTACAGTACCATAGACTACATTGTTTAAGGAGGATTTAATTTTTTTAAAATCTCTACCTGTATTCTACATGAGTATAATTATAGATATTATGCCGCATTATTTAGTAGAACTTTTTTTTCTGTAGATTTTCTTGAAATGAACAGTTTGCTTTTCCGTTACTAAGGAAACACATTTTTGCATAAATGTAATGCAACACTGATGTCACAGTAAACCACCAAAGTGGTAATCTTTAAAGTCTGTCAACATCTTGAGAGTAAGCAGTTTGCTCTAATCAAAATGAATTCAAAATTATTCTGTGCATGTACAAATGCAGTATTTTTTGAAACACATTTCTGGTGGTGAGGATTTGCTTTGTTTATCTACTTTATTTAAATCAACATAAAATATTTTAATATGTGATTAAATTATATGCAATTTATTCTTTATAATACCATTTTTATGTTTAATTTTAAAATAATCTAAACCAGCAGTGATGGTGATGGCTAAAACAAAAATGTTTATTTAAAACTCAAATGAATTTCATTAGTTTCATGTCTCTAAAAATACAAAAAAAATGGTATAATTAATGTTTTATTTCCTTAGTCCAAATTTTCTTTAATTTTTAAATTATGTTTTTTTTTGTTTCTAAGCACTATGATGAGGAAGTAATGGGGAGATGGTGTTTTTGCTGTTTTCATCACTGCTATTTCTGGTACCAGAGATGCAACCAAGGTCTCAACATAATTCTAGCACTGAATTTCCTGACCAGCATCATCTCTCATTTTAATACTGAAAAAGCAGATATAGATATTTGTATAATGTATAATTTAAGGACGACAGCAAGAATCATTTCCTCAACTGAGCCAGCTACATGTAACAAATGAACTTAGACCTCCTTCTAACGCCATGCACAAAATTCTATCAAAATGGCTAAACAATCTCAAGATCAGATATTAATCTATAAGGCACATCAAAGAAAACATAGGGAAAATGCTCTACAACATCAAAGCTAAATTCATCTTAAAAGACAAAATACCACTGAAAAAGCAAATGGAAGCAAAGATAAAAATGGGTTTGTATAAAACTGAAAATCTTCTGCACTTCAACAGATGGTTTCCAAGTTGTAGAGACAGCCCACAGACTGGGAAAGAGTATTCACCCAAAGCCCATCTGATAATGGGTTAATATCCACAATATATATGGCACTGGTTGCACTTTACACGAAGAAAACAGCTAACCCCATCAAAAAATGGGTAGAAGAAATGAACAGAAACTTCCAAAAGAAATTTGAATGGCCACAAGCCATATGAAAAATTGCTCTTCATCATTAATCATCAGGGAGATGCAAATCAAAACAATAATTAGGTATCATCTCACACCATAGAGACTGACACAAATCCAAAGGTACAAGAAAAACCAATGTTGGCGTGGATGTGGGGAGAGAGGGACTTTCTTCCATTGTTGGTGGGAGTGCCAACTGGTCCAGCCTTTTTGGAAAGCATTATGGACTTTTCTCCAAAAACTAGAATTTGCACTCCCCATTTGACCCAGCCATACCACTCCTGGGAAGACACCCTGGGAAGCCAAAAAGACAGAGCAGAAATAACATCTGCACTTTTATGTTCATAGCAGCACTATTTACATTTCCAGAATCTGGAAACAATCAGAGTGCCCGAGAACAGATGACTGGATAAGGAACTGTGGCAGGTCTACACAATAGAATACTATGCAACTGTCAGAAAAGATGAAATCATGATTTTACCTGCAAATGGATGGACATTGAGAGTATCTTGCTGAGTGAAGTTAGTCAGAAGGAAAAGGTTAGATATAGAATGACTGAATTCATTAATGGGATATAAATATATACCAGTGTTCTACTAATTGTGGAAAATGGTAATGCCAGACTAGAACTGAGCATTGAATATACATAAAGAGATTTACATGATAAACCCTAAATGTCTTTAAGGAAAGTCACAATGTGTAAGATAAGAGAGAGAGGGAGAGGGAGAGAAAGAGAGAGAGAGAGAGAGAGAGAGAGATGTGTGCTATAGAGGCAGGCTGAGTGGAAGTGACCGTGCATGTGGGGACATTGGTGGTGGGATGGGGCACTGTTGGAGGGAGGGTGCCGGAACACTGTATGTCTGAAATCCATTTATGAACATATTTATAATTTTATTTGGCACAGTGATATAATAAAAAATTTAAATAAGAAAAGACAGGTAAGGCATGGTTGTTACCATAATTAGATCCAAAATAAGCAAAAATTGATGCAATATGCTTTAGATTCCATAGCTGACAACATATTATGTAAATGAGAATAAGTGTCTTATTAAACTTATTTAGAGGTTCTATTTTCCTTATTTACACAGTTTAAAATCATAAAGCAATTACAAATGGATCCTCACATATTTATTTTCTGATAATTCTATTTTCCATTGCTTAAAGTTTTGTTGGCACAGGTAATATGACCTAAATTTGTTATGTGCCTAAGGGGGTATGTTGGGAATAAGTGGGAAAGCAGGATATTGATGAAGGGAAAATGACACTAGTGGTGTTGAAACACTAAATGCCTGAAACAACTGTATAGTGAACAACTTTGTACAGCAGTGTTTATAATAAAAATGTCACCTGACAAAAAAAAGAAGAATCATTTCCTCCCAATTATGACCTACCACAGCAGAAATGGAATTAGCGTTTATAAGAAGCAGTACTTTTTAATCAAAATTGCTTGAGGAGCACTCCCAGAAACTGTGGACCCTTTAATAGTTTTGAAGGACACCTTATAGTGGTGTCTGGGGACACTTACAGTGGTGTGTGAGGAATCTTTCCAGTGGAAGTTGGGGGCCATCTGATGTCAGGAGAATAAACCTAGGGCTCCCAAATGCACAGTTTGCACTCCAGTCCTTTGAGCCATATCTCCGGTTTCAAGAAACACTACTCTTTAATTGTAGCATTGTCACTTGTCACTTGTCTTCTTCTTGTTCATCAATTTGCTTGAGCAGACTCCACTAATGTCTCGATTCATTGGGAATGAGGTACATTATTGTTACTGTTTTTGGCATATTGAATATACCATGGGTAGCTTGCCAGGCTCTGCCGTGGCTCTGGGTTCATCCCAGGGAGCCCAGTCTTTTCTATATCAGACCATCAACCATCCAGGGCCCACAGGGCAGAGCCCTAGGTATAGACAAGCTTGTCTCTTGTTTGCCACCTGCTGACGCAGCTGGGCACCGCAGCCACACCTACAATACTTCAAGGTGTAGTATTAGAAGTGACTAAAACATCACCATTTCAGTGATTAAAGAAATAAAACTACAGTGAAAACAGACTCAACCTTTAATTCTATATGAGAAATCTAAAGTATATTGTGAAGTGACTTACTTTTTGTCGTATTTAGCACATTTTCTTAGAGTTTTAGAGGTTTATTGGTAAATAGGGCTCACCAATATAGATCCTTTGAAATGTAGAACAGAGGACCTTATTTTCTTGGAGCTTAACACAGCAGTTATCTGTGGGTTCCCAGAATTAGGGATTAAGTACTTCCAGGATTTATACTCACCACTGCAAGGGAGGATCAGCTACAATATTCAGGCCGATGCCCAGATTCTTGTAAGAGGGGACTGAACTGCACTGAAGAAGGTTTGAAAATAAAAGTTAATATTTTGTATCTTTATGGTAAAGGGAAGTCTATCTTAAATATTTGTACTAAGCTGAGAAGAATCTAGCATCTAATTGTAAGAGTGAAAGTTGAGGAAATCAGATAGTTTATATGTTTCACACCTTTAATCCTGTTATGTATTGGATTAGTTTGTCCATACCCTTGGCCACTAAATATTTAACCTGCTACCCTATTTTCTGACCTGTCAGTTCCCTCCAAATTTCTTTCCAGAGGTTCTATTGTCTTACTGGTTAGTCCCTGCTAGATTTTTTGGGGTCCCTAGTTATACAATTTTGAGCCCTGGCACTTGTGTGACTATTCTAGGGACCCATGGAAGTTATATGTCCTTAGTTAGGAAACACTACTGTCAGAAAGTGCTATTCATTTCCATCCTGACTTCAGGGCACATTTTAGCACATTTAAAATGTGCCGTGACTTCAGGGCACATTTTAAAATACCACTTTTTGATAGTGAGGGGGAGAGAGGGAGATAATGGGAGAGAGAGGGAGGGAGGGAGGGAGGGAAGGAGAGAAGAAAGGAGGGGAGGGGGGGGGGGGGGGGGGGGGGGGAGAGGGGGGGGGGGGGAGGGAGGGGAGGGAGGGGGGAAAGAAGGAAGGAAGGAAGGAAGGAAGGAAGGAAGGAAGGAAGGAAGGAAGGAAGGAAGGAAGGAAGGAAGGAAGGAAGGAAGGAAGGAAGGAAGGAAGGAAGGAAGGAAGGAAGGAAGGAAGGAAGGAAGGAAAGGAAGGAAGGAAAGATGGAAGGAAAGATGGAAGGAAAGATGGAAGGAAGGAAGGAAGGAAGGAAGGAAGGAAGGAAGGAGGGAAGGAAGGAAGGAAGGAAGGAAGGAAAGGAAGGAAGGAAGGAAAGATGGAAGGAAGGAAAGATGGAAGGAAAGATGGAAGGAAGGAAGGAAGGAAGGAGGGAAGGAAGGAAGGAAGGAAGGAAGGAAGGAAGGAAGGAAGGAAGGAAGGAAGGAAGGAAGGAAGGAAGGAAGGAAGGAAGGAAGGAAGGAAGTTGTTGCTGGAGCCCTAAACTCATACCAACTGCCTTGTTCTTACTCAATCAACTCCATGGTCTCATTGCCGTTCATCATTACTTTTTTTCTACCTCCTTAACAACAAGATCAAAATATTAGTGGCATAACTCAAAAATTAGCTGGAGACGAGGTATCAGTGAAGAAATCACTTGGACAACTTCACAGCTGGTCATAACCTGTTTCTACCACACATGTAGAATTTTGGTATGCATGGTGCTAGTCTAGAAGTCAGAGGTACATCCTACCTTCACATTTGCCATATGGAACAAAAATAAACTCATCTCTGTGTAAAGAACGAGGTATATAGTTTGGCCCCAGATTAAACACAATACAAGATAATGGCAACTGTCAACCTAGGGTGGAAATCCTCAGGACTTGTGAGTTGTTTGCCTTGGGCCGGCCTGGAAGTCCTGTTTAAAGACTTCGGGCAGAGAGGAGGGCAGTGCAAAGAGCCCACTTATTCTCAGAGCCAAGAAAGAAGGCAGGAGTGTTACCAGTTCATACTGAAAGGGGAGGAATGACATTATTGCTTACCTAGCTCCTAATCCCACAAAGGGGCTTCATGGAATTCTGGTGCTTGTCAGGTTTGGGTTGCGGCCTTGTCCTTATCAGATGAGAGCTTCCAGGATATATACATAAAGGAAAAACTGGGGAGAGATACAGAGTTTGAAGGATTCATTTTCCAACACTGGGATAGGAAAGAATTTGAAAGTCATCCATTAGTTCTCTGGTTGATGCAATCAGTGCTGTAGTCTTAACACCCTAAGCAAACTCTGGTCCCAAACCATCTATCATATAGTATATATGTTCATCAGAGGGCCTCATTTCTACCACTCATTTCTACTTGTTCATCAGAGGGCCTCATTTCTACCGTTCCCAGAAGTACCAGGAGAATTCACTCACCACTTCCAAATATTTAGTGCTAGAAAGAGAAGTCACTGACACCTAGCTAACAATGGATGAAGGAGGAAGAGAAGGAGGAAGAAGAGTAGGAAGGAGAGGAGAATGTGCCCAGGTAAAATTTCAAAAATTCTGAAATCTCAATACTAACTTCTGTGTGAAGGATTACACTGAAAAAAGCGAATTGCTAGAAAAGATAAAATAAAATCATTCTAGACCTAGTATAGAGCAGAATTATACCTTTCCTTCTAAAACTTATTACTATGTAATGGAGATGAGGAGCTCAGCAAGTTCTTAAAGATTAAGTTCTTAATTATTCTGATTATGGAAACAGTGCATTACTGCATAGATAATGTGTAGTCATTATGGGCATAAGGATCATTTTCATTTATTGCCAAATTTTCTCACTTGTCTTCCCATTGTTCATCGATTTGCTCGAGCGTGCACCAGTAACATCTCCATATGTCCTATCTCATGCTAGTGTAGCCCAAGGGCATCTGCTCACTCCAGGAACACGAAGAGCCTCAAACCATTCCATCAGGTCATGGGAATGAGCTCTATAATTGTTACTGGTGTTTGGCATATCAAATACGACAAGGGTAGCTTGCCAGGCTCTGCCGTGCAGGTGGGATACTCTTGGTGGTAGGCTCTCAAGTTCGTGTATTTACTGATGAACCACAACAGGGAGTTGAAGACAACAAATAAATGAAACTGGAATTCTGTGTCTGTAGCAGTGGCTGACAATTCTATAGAATGTGGGGGGAGGGGTCTGACTGTCCACTTGTGGCTCTCCCCGCCCCAAGATCAGTGCCGGTTCCCTCCCACCCCCTCATCCAGTTCAACACCATCTCGGGGCTCCCCACTTCCACCCCGTTGCTCTGGAAATGTCACCTCTCTCACGGTGTGTCTGGCTGAGATCTGCCTGTGGCCTTGCGATTCATCCACCTAAAAAGCCCCCAGTCGCCGCCCCCTTTCCAACCTTCTGATTTAGCACCCCCCGCCGCACCCCCCCCCAGCTGCAGTCACATGTTGCAAACAGCCCCAGATCGTGGTTTTGATGTGCTCCCTGTCGGTGGTGCCCACAGTGCTGGTTTCTTTATCCGGTGGGCACCAGGGGCATACAGGTGGTGTCGGGAGTGGAAGTGTGCAGTGGGCCTGTCAGAGATGCGCGGCACCCCCTGGCATGAGCGGCTAGGCCTGGGTTTTAGGGCTTTTCCATCTTTTAGTTTTGGGGTGTGTGTGTGTGTGTGTGTGTGTGAGAGAGAGAGAGAGACACCGGTATTGTTCAGGGGTTACTCCTGGCTGTTGGCTAAGGAATTGTTCCTGGTGGGCTCAGGGGACCATATGGGATGCCGAGGATTGAGCCCAAGTCGGTCATGTGAAGGCAAACGCCCTCCTGACTTACCATCGCTCCAGCACCATCATCTTTTAGTTTATAATAGGAACCACACCCGTGGTATTTTGGGTGGGGGCCAGGCCCCTCATAGGGGCTGCTTTTAGACTTTAAGGAGCCTCTAGCTGATCCCCCACCTCTCCCCTACACACATCAACACACACACTCACATTCACGCACACACTCACACACAAGCACACACACGTACACATTCCCCACTAGCCCTACAGCTGATCCCCTGACACACACCAACACACGCACTCACATTCACACACACGCACTACATTCATACACACACACCCAGTAGCCCTACAGCTGATCCCCCTACCTCTCCCCTAACACATACACCAACATGTGCACACACAAATACACAACTCACACACACACCAAATAGCCCTACTGCTGATCCCCCTGACACACACACACCAATAGATATACACACTCACATCACACGCACACACAGGTACACACACACCCCAATAGCCCCACAGCTGATCCCTTCCTTACCTCTCCCCTGACACATCACTTGTATCACTTGTCTTCCCGTTCATCAGTTCATCATTGATTTGCTCAAGCGGGCACCAGTAACATCTCCATACGTCCTGTCACATGCTAGTGTAGCCCAAGGGCATCTGCTGCCTCCAGGAACACGAAGAGCCTCAAACCATTCCTTCAGGTCATGGGAATGAAGTCTATGATTGCAGTGGGGATTTGGGCTCCTCCTCCCTGACACATACACCATACAAAAATTCACAACTCACACACACCAAATAGTCCTACAGCTGATCCCACACCTCTCCTCTGTCACACACACACAGATACACAACTCACACTCACATTTACACACATGCACACACACAAAAGCCCTACAGCTGATCCCCACCTATCCCTGACACACACACCAACATACACTCACACTCACACACACTTACATTCACACACACATACAAAACTCCACACACACTCATATTCACACATGTACTCACACACACACAATAGCGCTACAGGGCTCCTGCTCTAATCCTCCCACATGAACACTTGTATCCAGTAACCTTGTACCATAGAGTCTCACTGAGGGCTCGGCGTTGTGTTTCCTGAATGATAAGGGGAGTTTCTCAGGGGTCTGTGGGCCGTTGGTGGGTCTTCTGTGGAGAAGCATCTGTTCAAATCAGTCCACTTTGGGGAAGGAGTCGTTTGTCCCTTCGTCGTGGGTTTGAGTCTGTGCTTTATTTACTTTTGGCAATAACCAGTAACCAGACAATCTGACGGTGCGTATCTTCTGTACAGTAACCAGTAACGTGCCAAATTTTCTCACATTTATCTATCTTGCCATGTTATTAGCAAATAAGTTGACTTAACTGAATGAATGTTAAAGTTGTCTTTGGTTAATAATATTGTGAATATAGAAGGATTGATTCTAGATAGTTTGGATAGAAAGAGATAATGAAGATAAGAATAAGAAAAATACCTTAAATAAATTACTAATGACATTTTTTTAATTAAAGCACCATATGTGGGGGCCAGAGAGTAGGTAAGATAGAGAAGGGACCAGGTTGTTATATTCCAAAGAGTTCTGCCTTTCTGTATGCACCTCAGGGCCAAAAAGAGTCTAGGTAGGGTTATATTGGTAGGGCACTTGTCTTGCACACACAGACTTGGGTTCAACCAATGGTATCCCATACGTTCCAGTTTGGGAGTAATCCCTAAACATATATCCAGGAATAATCCTGAGCACCACACATGTGGCCCCCAAAACAACAAAAAATAGTAAGCTCTTCTTTATACGAATTGAATTTTTGTATATTTCTTTTTTTTTTTTTTATTTTTAAAATTACAAAGATATACAATTAAAAAGTTCATATTGGGGTTTGGTCAAACAGTGTTGCAGCCATCCCGCCACAGTGCCCATCTCCCACCACAACGTCGGTTCCTCCCCCCCCCAGCCCTCCTCCATGCGGTTCTTTATTTTTTCCATTTCTTTTTTTTTCCTTCCCCAGATATGATTACAGAACATCATTAAAGGGTTGTCTTTATCTTTTGCCTCTATTTAATGCTCAGTTCTAGGTTGGCTTAGTACCCTCAAAATTGTTAACACTGTTCCATTTTTACTATGCCCACGTTTGATTCATGACAAGCCTCATTATGTTCCTTGACCTTGATTGTTATATGTACCATATATTTATTTATGAGAAAACAGTCATTCTGTATCTGTCTTTCCAATTTTGTAAAACAAAAATGTTTGAGAATCAAAGTTACAGCCATAATCTAGCATTTTAATTAACTAAAATTAGAAACCATGATAAATATGAAGTATAATATATGATACCAACTCACCTAAACAGTGAATATTACTTAGATAAAAATATTAACACTTAGCAACATAATCCATAAATATAAATATAATTCCAAGCAGAATAAAGTAGTTGTTCAAATTGCTTCTTAAATTTTTGACACTTGAAAGTTGGGAATCGTTTTTATTTGAAATTCATTTTACTCTTTGAAATTCTTTTTTTCTCTTGGAGTAGGTTTTGAAGTCTGTTTCTATGGAAACCACTGCATCAAGCAAGAGCTTGAACTTTTCTTTTTAAAAAGAAAATGGACTTGACCATCTCTTCCTGCAACAGTATAAACAACTAAAAAAACAGCATAGAAAACAATTTGGAAAGTTAGCTTCTTTTCCCAATTTAACCCTTGGGGTCAGTAACCAAAAAGTTCATAAAATTATTCTTTGGTGGTTTGTTCGTACATTTCTTGGATTGGAGGCTAAGGTTACAATGCCCCTTTCTTTTTTTCTGCTTCTCAGCTGTCTTTACTTTCTCTTTTATATTCATTTACTTTTACTTCTGTAATAATTTTTATAAAATTTCTGGTTTATAACAGCACAAATTTTTGGCTTTTATGTCTAATCATTTCATTGTATCACTGTATCACTGTATTCCCATTCATCATCGATTTGCTTGAGCTGGAACTAGTAACTTCTCCATATGTCCTGTCTCATGCTAGTAGAGCCCAAGGGCACCTGCTTGCTCCAGGAACATAAAGAGCCTCAAACCCTTCCATCAGGTCATGGGAATGAGGTCTATAATTGTTACTGGTATTTGGCATATCAAATACGACACGAGTAGCTTTCCAGGATCTGCCGTGCGGGTAGCATTCTCTTGCAGTCATCTCTAAATCCAGCATTTATTGATGAACCGTGCGGCCGCTTGCGGTTGAGTGAGCCAGGCTATGATAAGCTGGTCTGCTAGGTGGAGTTCTGACGAGGGGGAAGTCCAGATGTGGAAAATGGAGGCCTTCATGGAGTGGGTGAGGGTTGTCTGGCTTGTTGTGAGGCTCTGCTGGGGTGGCGGGCCAGGGCTAGAACCTGCCATCCCTCCCAGGTGCCTCGTGAGCGTCTGGGCACAGTGAGAGCCAGTAGCAGCTCTGCCCAATGTCTGTGAGTCTCAATAAATACTGAAGAAAAAATTAGTTTCTTCTGCATTTTGGCAGTAAAATCATCGACTACAAAATATTCAAAGAAAATAGACAATAGACATGGTCTTGCTAAATCATTCCATCAGGTCATAGGAATGAGGTCTATATTTGTTACTGTTATTTGGCACATCAAATACGACACGGGTAGCTTTCCAGAATCTGCCATGTGGGTTGCATAGTCTTGTCGTCATCTCTAAATCCAGCATTTATTGATTAACCGCAAGGCCACAAGCAGACACACCAGCCGGGCTGTGATAGCTGGTCTAATTTAAAATATCTAATAATCTAGAACAGGCAGAAGTCCATGAACCATCTCACAAAGAAAATCATGGTGAAGGGAGAGAGTTATTTCTTTTCTGGCTCTCGTGGAGAAAGCTTCTCCCTATTTTTCATCTCTCATGACCTCTACCTTGAAGGAGGGCCTCCTTGACTTGCTTCCCATGTCACTTTTATCATCTTTATTTCTTTCCATTTACCTATGTAATCCAGTATAATTTCTTCACTACAAAGTCCCAAAACATAGAGGCAATGACCCTTTTGCCAGCAAATTGTAACATTTTCCTGTTGGAAAATTAGAACCTGGTTTGGTTTTAGTGTACTATTTTTCCTTCATTTTCTATTATGCAAAATCTTCCACACAAAAGAAAATGCTGTTTGTATTTTAAGATAATAGATAAGGACTACTAGAGCTTTCTAGAAAAAATTGAAGTTTTTAGATTTCTAAAAGTATTTTATAAGTTTCCATAATGTATTTACAATAGTGTTCATTCTCACTGTGCTGCTACACAAATTGTCTGCACCTACTATCACCAAAATGCCTATATCCACCACAGCCTGAATTGTAGTTTGCTTCTCCATCCTTCCTCTTTTTCCCTCGCTGCTTGAGTTTTGCATTCTAAGGATAAGGGTATTTATATTGTTTTAAGCTATCTATTTCCTTATTTTGCCTCAATTCCACAGTTGAGTGAAATAACATGTTATTTGTTCTCCTTCTGATTTATTTGGCTTAAAATGATACTTTCTGATTCTACCCACATTGTAGCAAAAAACATGGTTTCATCTTTTCTTATAACTGCATAGTAATCCACTGTGTGCATAAACACGCATTCTGCTTCTTTATTCATTCATCTGTTGCTGGACATATAGAAAGTAAACAGAAACAACCTGCTGAAAAGATGATGTGTTGCAATGAATAGAGGTAAGTGTCTATCTTTTCAAGTCAATGTTTCTCTTGCCTGGGGAACTGATGCCAGGAAGTGGGTCATACAGAGCAATATTCTTACTTTTGAAAGAGTCTTCATGTCATTTTCCATGGAGGTTGAGCAGAGGATATTTCCACCAACAGTTTTTGAGCTTCACTCTTTCACATGTCACCAACAACACCATAGATTTGTGGATTTGAGAACTGAGATGGTACACAGTTGTTGAGGTTAATAAAAATACCAGATAACAAGACTGAGGATGTAGCTCAGTACCAGAATACGTGCCGTGCACAAGTTAAGACAGGAAGTTTGTAGTTTTACCAGTTTAATTGTGCAACACAGTAAAATAACATGTTCACATTTATACGTGCACACACACATACACTAAAACTGGAAAAATACTAGTGTGCTCAGCCTAAGTTCAGAGATAATGATAACCTGTTTATATTTCCATAATTGTTGGATGACAGGCCTAGCTAGGTTGGGAACTTTGCTGTTTAATCTATTTAGCCTATTTACTCACAGTTTAATCTATTTACATATTCTTTTTTTTTTTGCATGGGTCACCCGGCGATGCTCAGGGGTTACTCCTGGCTCTGCACTCAGGAATTACTCCTGGTGGTGCTCAAGGGACCATATGGGATGCTGGGGATCGAACCCAGGCCAGCACAGGCTGGCTGCATGCAAGGCAAACGCCCTACCAGCTGGGCTATCGCTCCGGCCCTTATTTACATATTCTTAAACCAGGGTTCATGCTGATGTGATCTCTCTTCTGTGTAAACACTGATGGAGTGTCTGGCAGTTTCAGAAGTCACTTTGACTCTGAATGAGTAACTTCGAATTATCATTATGTATCTACTATGACTTCCATGTTTTCTAGATTGGGCACAGCTCCTCTTTATACCCACTGGATCCAGTGTGGGAGAGTTAGACTTTACCAGGAGACTACCACCCTGGCTATGTTGAGAATATCATTTAAGATTACAGGAAGGATAATACTAGTTTGTCCTCAAGCAGATGAGGCATGACCCTTTCAGTATACAGAGAACAAGATACGGTCATACTCTTGTATGATTAAGATACTCAGAATCACCCTGGTGTAGATAATAAATAAGAAGGAACTTGTAGGTACCATCCAGATAACATGAAGCCCATGAAATTAAGATGTATTATTTTAGGGGCCGGAGCGATACCCAGCGGGTAGGGTGTTTGCCTTGCTGCGCCGGCCCATGCCCTCGGTTCGATCCCGAATCCCTATGGTCCCCACGCCAGGAGTAACTCCTGAGTCAGAGCCAGGAGAAACCCTGAGCATTGCCTTGTGTGACCCAAAAAAAAAAAAGATGTATTACTTTATACCAGCCCTCTCTATCTCCCTCCAGTTTTCACATAAGAGATAATCTTGGAAGAAGGGATTATTCCTTGGCAGAATAATTTGTTTAGACCTGTAGTAAGGTGTGGCGCTACCCTACTACTCTCTTCTACTCTCTAGAAGCTGTTTAGTTGATCTTTGTTGACAGGACCCTCTCTGAAGTTGCAATTATTTTTGTGTATATAAGGGTACTGACTTCCAGTACTGAATCCACTTTGGTGGGATTCTCTTAGGTGGGAGACTTGGATCCTCATATATGATCTAAAGCCTGACCAGAGCTGGAGGTCTTCCATTATACTGGGTTGTAGTGGTAGAGCTTGTTCTACTATTAAAAAAAGGTTTTTGTAACTGTACCATGCTCATGAGTTTTCATCCATTCCCTAGCAGCCTTGGAGGTAGAAGAGAACTTCTGCCCTGATACTGTTGGGGACCCCAGCGACTCCCTGACACATAATGACTTAACTGTGGTTGAAATTATATACAATAATGTTTTTTGAGGCTTACATGTTTATGTATTTTTCTGATCAGAAAATTCATGTTTTGTGAGACTAGTTTCTTTGCAAATAACATCCATTCTTGGGATTACTGTTAAAGCTGCAGGCAAAATGTAGGACCAGCACTTGCTCAGTTCATTTTATCACACACATAGCGGATCAGACTACAAAGAATGAGCTATTTCTTGCTCCCACTTGGGAGAAGTACATTGTGCAAATAAATATAACAATTCTGAATTTAAAGCTGTCTGCTTTAAAAGAAAAGTACAAGTATCTGAGCTCTTGAAATACTTAGATTTGGAGACTCGAGAGGTAGAATAGCTGGTAGGGCCTTTATCTGTATAAGACTTTGGAGGTTTACAGAGAGCCAAGACCAGAGCACGACCAGAGCACCATTAGGTGTAACCCCAAAATACAATAAATAAATAAATGACAGAGTTTGCATTTTTTTCAGAAGTAGCTTTAAATCTAAAAACCTTGTTTTTGTTCTATCTTGTATAAGAAATGCATTTTGGTAATATTTACTTTTCAAATGTTTAACAGAAAATTAAGAAATGAATCCATTATGACCCTTCTAAAATTTTTTTGTTATATTAGGATGATCTAAAAAACCCTCAATTTCTTTTTTAAAAGAAATATATTTGTTTTTATCTTACTTTATAAAAGTGAGAATACATTTACCATTTTTTGTATCATTAGAAAATTAAAAATTGTAAAGCATTTGTTACAAAATTATTATATTAGACCTATTTAATGGCTGTTCACATTATTTTATTAATAGGTCTAATTTCAGGTAAAAGAATTGCATGCCAGTATATAATTAGTGCTAGATATTATTTTCATGCTGCTAACGGTAATCTAGTAGAATATACTCAGCAAAAATTTGTAAGTGCTGATTTCCTTCAATTATTTTTTAATATTGGATATTCAATTTTAATTTTTCAAGACTAATCTAAAGTATTATTTCCTTGTTGTTATGAAATGCTCTTTTATGACTAAATGTAGAATGAGATTTTTCTTTGTTTTTGTTTTTTTCTCTTTGGGTCACACCCAGCTATGCTCAGGGGTTACTTCTTGGCTCTTTGCTCAGGAATTACTCCTGGCAGTACTAGGGGACCATATGGGATCCTGGGAATTGGGGATAGAGCCTTGGTCGGAGGGCATGCAAGGCAGTCGCCCTACCTGCTGTGCTATTGCTCCGGCCCCAGAATGAGCTTTCTTTTGCCTTTTTTATCTATTATTATAAATCACATGGTATATTTTTTACTAATTTTATTATTAGTTAAATTTTTTTCCTATTTTTTATTATTTTTTAAATTAAGAAATTGGTTTGTTAAATTTTAAATTATATTATTCAGTTAAACTTATTAAAACTCTGACTTTAGTCCACAAAATGCTAAAGCTAAAATCTCCGTGTGACCTGGAGAAACATGATGGCAGATAGGGAGCTGCCTTGCATGTAGCTGACCTGGGTTCAATCCAGGGAACCACATATAATACTTTTAGGCCTGCCACTAGTGATCCTTGAGTGCAGATCCAGAAGCAAGCACTGAGCACTGCTGGTGTGGCTCCACCCCAAAAGAAGAATAAAACAAAAAAACACTGCATGTTAAATCTGTGAAAAAAAAGGGGGGGGGGGGGGGGGGGGGGGGGGAGGGGGGGGGGGGGGGGGGGGGGGGGGGGGGGGGCAAAGAAACAGATAGACGTTATTGTGATAAAATCGTGACAAATGAGAGAGAACATTTGAATCAAAGTTTACAAGATCTACAAACACAGTACCACTCCCGTCTTCTTCTGCTCAAAAATTCTCTAAGGGTGAAATTTCAAATCTGCAAGAAATCTTGGTGACATACAGATCTGCTGAACCTAAGGTAATGCTAATTCCCCAAAAAATTCATAGAGAGTTTGCCAAGCAGATACATGCGTGTAATGTCTTTCCTTCAATTGGAGAGAGTTCAAAGAGACATCCCAGCCCTGGATATCTTCCTTGTGTTTGTTCCAACTTTAACTGACACCACAGTTTTTCTTTTCTTTTTTCCTAATTTTACTAGTAGCACTTCATTTCAGGTGAATACTCTTATACCGTTCCCTAATAAACTGATGGCAAATGATTTACGTTCTGTGTGTTTTCAGAGCACGCAATTTGAATAGAGAAGCAAATATGTGAGTATGCATTGGAGAGTGAAACAGATGAAAAACAAAGCTGGAGACTAAAGCATGAGTCAGCCTTGATTTTTTCCCCTTCAAATTAAATGGAAAAATTAGCATAAAAGCAAAGGAAAGTGATTAAAGAGTTCTAAAATAGAGAGATAACTCAGTCACGTTGGATTTTCTGGGTGCTGAAGGGATGGGTTAGAAAATAATAAAACTACAGGCAAATGACAACAGCATGTAATAGAATAATAAGCTAAAAGCAGTAGAATCTAGAACGAGGGTTACAGAACTGAACTTAGATGGCAGTAGGCGCAGTGTGTGCATTCGGGCAGGGTGTGCTGAGCTTGGGTGGGAGACTGAGGAAAGACCCTGAGACAACAGGGGAAAGAAAAGGGCATTCTGGAGAAGGGGTGGGGGCAGTGGGAGTGAGTGTTGGAAGGATGCATTCATGAATTCCTGTCACTGACAATACTGTAAAATTGTAAGTTATGGTGACTAAAAGTAAAAGAAGAAAATCCAGTTAAGCAATGTTAGAACTATTGTCAATAAGTGATATCTTAATTTGTATGGACACAATGGAAAGAGAGAAATGAACAAATTTGAGATGTCAAAAGGGCTAATACCAACCTAGAACTGAGCATTAAATAAGGACCAAAAAATTCACATGATGGCCTCTAAGTGTATGTATTGCAATCCACAATATGTAAGAGAAGGAAAAGAGAAAGATGGAGAGAGAAAGGAGATAAAGAAGCTGCTATTTAGGCAGGCTATGGGAGGGAGGAGGGAATTGGGGACATTGGTGGTGGGAAATGGGCACTGGTGGAGGGTTGGATGCTGGAACACTGGTGGAGGGCGGGTGCTAGAACATTGAAACCTCCAAACATGAACAACGTTGTAGTTGTATATCTCACAGTGGTATGATAAAATATTAATAAAAATAAATTAAAAAAATAAAAAGGCATTTTGATTTAAAAAAAGAAGTTACATAAATTTGTGATGAGAATTATACAAAGACAAAATTGTAACATTTCAAATGAGCTTTGTTCTTGTGACACTGTGGTTAAATGGAAGTTTTCACATATTCTTGCTGTCTTACTTTTTATCAAACATATATATCTTATTTATATCGTAAGAATGGGTGGTTAGAACCTAGATAACTCTATGTTAATTTGAAGTGGTATGTATGTTTGAGCATAAAAGATTGAAATACTGCTAGAACATTTTTTAAAAAATCTTGAAATGTTTAGGAGGGAATTTAGTTGAAAGTAATAGGAAAAGAAATCATACTATCTAGTGGATGAAAAGGATAGTGTTTCATTGCAGATCACAGGTTGAGTTATATTGGAATTAAAGTACATATTTAACACAGGAGACAAAGTATATGCCTTGCATGTGGATCAGTTTTGTTCAGTCACTGGCACTGCATATGGTCCTCCAAGCACTGCCAGGGGTCACTTCTGACCACAGAGCTAGGATTATCCCCTGTGCACTGCTAGGTCTGGCCTCAGTAACAAGTGATTTTGTCGCAGCCATAGAGATTCTTTTTTTAAATTTTTTTATTTTTACAATTACAAAGATATACAATTAAAAAGTTCATATTTGGGTTTTGGTCATACAGTGTTCCAGCACCCATCCCGCCACCAGTGCCCATCTCCCACCACCAACATCTCCGGTTCCCTCCCCCTCCCCCAGCCCTCCTCCATTTACTTCCTAATGCAGATATTTGTTTTCTAAAAAAAAGACCCAGAGCAACACAATGGATGGAGTTCTTGCCATGCACATGGCTGACATGGGTTCAGTCTCCAGCTCCACATATATCCCGCCCCCACCCCCATTCTGGAAGCTAGGAGTGATCCCTAAGCACAAAGTTAAGAGTAAGTCCTCAGGCTTACTCTCAGGGCTGTGGCCCCTGAAAAATAAAAACATAACAATATAAAAATAAAGATAAAATGCTAATTTTTTGGCACAATATAGAATTTGTTGATTAAAATTTGAGGGAACTATAGTTTTCCAATAGTCAATCTCTGGTTACTAATTTGTGGTTTCTGAATAACTTTTCAAATTATAGATCATGTTTTTATCAAATATGTCTGGAGAAAGCATGACAAAATCGCTACTTCAACCTCTAGCGTTTTATTGTTATTATATTCCATTCTAGTCAAGAAGAAAAAATGTATTTCTCCACAGATTATATAAGCATTTGTAGAATAACAGTTATATTATGTGATACAGATAGGTTCTAAATAAAAGAGTAAAGTGTTACTTTGATGCTAGGTATATATGGAAGCTGAACATTGCAACAAATACCTCTAAAGTTTTTTTATGTCATTGGCATTGTCTAAAAGTTTACTGTATATTTTTAGAAACAATTGTGTGGTATCCCCTTTTTATTGGAATTTATTTTTGGTATTAAATTATATCATACACACAAATATAAATGAAGATACAGGAAAATATTAACAAGCTGCATAGCTCTCTAATTGCCTTGAGTGACTATCAAATGGACAGTTGAAATGATTATGTGCATGATGGCCTCTAAGTGTTTGTAGTGCAACCCACAATGTGTAAGAGAAGGAAAAGAGAGAAAGAGAGAAGAGGGAGAGAGAAAAGAGATAAAGAACCTGCCATTTAGGCAGGCTATGGGAGGGGGAGGGAATTGGGGAAATTGATGGTGGGAAATGGGCACTGGTGGAGGGCGGGTGCTGTAACACTATGTGACTGAAACCTCCAAACATGAACAATGTTGTAATTGTATCTCACGGTGGTATAATAAAATATCTAATTAAAAAAAAACATTTGTGCTTATCCAAGCTAAGGTGAGGCAGAATGTGCCTGGTCTTCTGACCTCTGATCACAGGGATATGTAAATCAATGATTGTTATCTTGCAAATATTACCTTGCAAATGCAAAATCTGTGATTGTTATCTCTTATAAAGGCCCAGGAGCTTGCAAATGCCCTGTGAAGTGTACTTGTACCCCCTCCACCCAAATATTGTATAAAAGGCTAAACTGTACAGTAAAGCAAGTGCTGCTATCCAGAAAAAAAGTATTATGTGCAAATTTGAGAACTCAAATCTTTATCTTTAATGGATATGATATAATATGCCTCCATATTTAGGGATGCTGACTCCATCATAATGATGTATGTATGTCCTGTGCTTTAACTAGTTGTAGACAAATTTAGGAGAGATTCATCATTTTAGAATTGCACTTTGACTCACCCTAGAGAGTATTATTTTGGATATCATGTAAATGCATACATTTTCTTATCCTTTATTAGTAGAGAGACAATGAAAACACAGTTATAGTAGTTTCCCAGTGGGCATACATACCATAATTATTTTTTCCTTTTATCTGTTCTTGGGCTGTTTTCAGTGTTCCTGCACTATCTTGAATCATGCTACAATGAACAGAGGTGTGCTAACAACCTTTCTGATGATAGTGTTTGGATCTGTGAGGAAGGCAGCCAGCAGTAGAATTGCTGGGACATATGGAAGGAAGAACAACTGCCAGTTTTTGGAAACTATCATTTTCCATAAAGATTAAAGTGGTGGATATTCCCATAAGCAGTCGATGTGATGACATGTCCTTTTCTCCAGGTCCACACCAACACTGGACGTGTGCCAGTCTCACTGGTGTGAGCAATAATTCATTGTTTGGATTTGTATTTCCCTGCTGGAAAGTAATGTGGAGCAATTTTTCATATAATTAATGACCAGATTATGTCTTCTATGAGGAAATTTATGATAATCTCTTCTCCCCATTTTTGATGGGGTTGATTTTTTTTCAAAATTATATTTACAAAAACTTTATATACCTTGTATGTTAACCCTTTGTCAGAAGAGTGTTGCACAAATAGTCGCTCCCAGTCTGTGGGTACCTTTTGATTCTAGTTATTTTTAATTTGAGCAGAAGTTTCTTCATTTGGATGAAATCCTATTTGTTCATCTTTGTTTTTGTTTGCTTGGCCAAAAGCGTTGGTAACATCGTTGATGTTACCTCCAAATAAATTGTCAAGAAGGACTCTGCCTATATTCTCCCCTCGGTTATAATAAAAGACAAAATCATGCAACTTTGTGCTACTGGGACAGCTAGAGGGTACATGCTGACTAAAGTCAGCCACACAGAGAGAAAGATGTATAAGAATCTTTCTTAACGTTGGATATAAAGAAACATAAAAGGTAAATAAAAAATGACCCAAAACAGCACAATTGAAGAACTGGTCTACAGAACTGAGCTTACCATGGCAATGGAATTGAGGGGTGGGATAAGGAGAACATTACTGGGGAGTAAAAAGGGCACCCTGAGACAAATAGAGAGGGAAAGAAGCACTCATGGGGAATGTTGTATTCTTGAAGCCCTGTCATTGACAGTATTGTAAAAATTAAAAATCAGGATGACAAAATGTTTCAAAAATAGGGGAAAATGCACAGCTGGAGTTATCTTTAAGTACAACATCTGAACAATGCTGCAATGCTTAGAAAAATTGTTTGAGCTTTTGAAAATTCAGTTTATGACATATTCATCTTTCAGTCCCCAGCAGTGAGCCTAATATCTGTCCCACATAGTAATTGCTAAAAAGCTATTTTTCCTTCTGTACTGAGATGATGACATATGAAAAGAAGAATGAACAATGAATGCACAAAAATGGTCAATAATAAATAAGGTACACTTCCGATTATGTCAAGTAAGATGCAAAGCATTGTCACTCTAAGAGACTGTGCTGCCAACTCTACACTAATTATATCATTTAAACCTTTTTGGAAAGTATTGACCTGTTTTCTTTGGTATTATGTTTCTTTGGTACTATGTTTTCTTTGGAACGTAAGAAGAAAATTATATTTAAAATTTAATGATATATAGTATTTAGCAAATTTTACAAACTGCATCACAAATTTAGCAAGACCATGTCTATTGTTTATTTTCTTTGAATATTTTGTAGTCAATGATTTTACTGCCAAAATGCAGAAGAAACTAATTTTTTTCTTCAGTATTTATTGAGACTCACAGACATGGGGCAGAGCTGCTACTGGCTCTCACTGTGCCCAGCCACGCATGAGGCACCCGGGAAGGATGGCGGGTTCTAGTCATGGCCTGCCACCCCAGCAGAGCCTCGCAACAAGTCAGATGACCCCCACCTACTCCATGAGGGCCTCCATTTTCCACATCTGGACTTCTCCTCTCGTCAGAACTCCACCCAGCAGACCAGCCTATCACAGCCTAGCTCATCGAGATCCACCCTGCATCAGTCTTTTTTAAATCTGGCCCAGGTATGCTGATCCAGAGACTCACAGACATAGGGCAGAGCTGCTACTGGCTCTCCCTGTGCCCAGCTGCTCATGAGGCACCTGGGACAGATGGCGGGTTCAAGCCCTGGCCCGCCACCCCAGCAGAACCTTGCAACAAGCCAGAAGACCCTCACCCACTCCATGAGAGCCTCCATTTTCCACATCCGGACTTCCCCCTTGTCAGAACTCCACCCAGCAGACCAGCCAATCATAGCCCGGCTTGCACGCCGCTTGCTGCTGCACATTTTTTCAATAAATGCTGAATTTAGAGATGACTGTTAGAGTATGCTACCACATGGCAGAGCCTGACAAGCTACCCGTGTTGTATTTGATATGCCAAATACAAGTAACAATTATAGACCTCATTCCCATGACCTGATGGAATGTTTTGAGGCTCTTTATGTTCCTGGAGCAAGTGTGTGCCCTTAGACTCTACTTGCATGAGACAGGACATATGGAGATGTTACCGGTGCCTGCTCTAGCAAATCAATGATGAATGGGAAGACAGTGATACAGTGAAGACAGTGACAGTGATTTGTTGCAGTTTACATAATAGTACTATAAGGAGAACTTTAAGATTTCACAAAAGCCCAGAGAGATAGTACAGAGTGAATGGCATTTGTCTGCATGAGACCAACCTGAATTTGATGTTCAGCATTCGAGATGGTCTCCTGAGAACTGCAAGGAGGTAATTCCTGAGAGCAAAGCTAATAGTAACTGCCAAGTGTGACTCCAAAAGCTAAAAAAAATCCAAATCCCAAAATTATGAAGAAGATACCTGATGGCTTTTGTATAATTTCAACATTAAACTAGATTTGTGGAAGAGCCTTTCCAACAGTGTTGGGTGCACTCCGAGTGAGGGGGTAGTAGAGGAACACCTGTTGGTATTTGGCCCTGAAGTTCTGTCCTTCACATATACTTGCCCTGGTATTGTGTATTGCTCAGTGTTGAGAAGACTCTCAGGAATCACATCCACTGGGGCAGGGTACCAGAAACAGAAATGAGCTTACAATGCAAGCATTCCACCCTCATGAGCTGCTGGAAATTTAACTCAGGGACTTGAACAAACAAGACATCATGGTCTATAGCCATGTCTCAGGTCCTAAGATTGCATTCAATTTTAGAGACCACATATCAAAATGGAAAATAAGTTGGAATTGGTTTTAATGGATCTATGAGGTTGTAATAGGAGCCTGTGATATTTTATAGAGAGTAGGGTGCTTACCTAGCATGTGGTGGACCAAGGGTTCATCCTTAGCATCCCATATATTTTCTCATGACCCAACAGAAGTGATCCCTGATCATAGAGCAAAAAAAAATTTTGGTAGGATGGAAATTGACATTTTTTTAACTGAGTATTACTATTTATGAAAGGATCTCTTCATTTTATTTTATTTTTGAGATATTACTGGTGCTCGTTAGAGCAAATCCATGAACAACGGGAAAACAAGTGATACAAGTAAAGTGATGCCACCATGAGATATACAATTACAAAGATGTTCATAATTGGGTCTCCGTCAAGCAGTGTTCCAGCACCCATCCCTCCACCAGTGCCCCATTCCCATAACACTCCCTCCTACCCAACCCCTAGCCTGACTCTATAACAGGTCCTTCTCTCTCTCTCTCTCTATTTCTCTCTCTCTCTCTCTCCATCTCTGTATTTCTCTCTCTTCTCTTACATGTTGTGCCTTGCCCTACAGATATTAATGGTTTAACATGTAAGTCTCTATATGAACATTCAATGGTGAGTTCTAATCTGACATCACCCTTTTACCATTCCCCAAGTCATCCCAGTTTGTTACACCTACAATGATCTTTACAGTGTATACATGTGCAACATCCTGGGAAGGACCTGGTCCTAAACTTGATTATTATTTAAGTCTGTCACACAGCCACAGAGCAACCGTGCACCTGCACAGCGGTAGGTCTGGTCTGTAGCTGACCCGACTTTGGTGGTGGTGGTGGCTGCCTGCTCGTAGCCTTCTGGGCATGGAGATGGAAGGGATGGGGGTAGGGGCTCCAAATCTGGCTCCAAGTTCGGTGCAGCCTCTCCTTTGTGTCTGATGTCCCCAGGAGCTATGTTGCTCTCGGCCAGGGGCCAGCCACCAGGACCAGCAGAGCCGGATCAGCTACAGACCAGACCCAGAACCGTGCTGCTCCACCCCACCCAAGTAGAGAGGCCCATGGAGCCATGGTAGGACGGTTCAGCCCCTGGCTGAGAGCAATATAGCTCCTAGGCCAGCAGACACATGGGGGAGGCTGCACCAGCTGGACTTGGAGCACCCCCCCCCCCAACCTTTCATCTCCATGTCCCAGCAGGTTGGCTATGAGCAGGCAGCCACCATGACCAGTAAAGCTAGATCAGCTACAGACCAGACCCAGAGCTGCTCCAATTCGACCCATGTGGAGAGTCCCACGGAGCCACAGGAGGACAAATCTTTTCATTTTAATTTTTATCACTATCACTATCTTCCCGTTCATCATCAATTTGCTGAGCCAGGTCCAGTAATATCTCCATATGTCCTGTCTCATGCTAGTAGAGCCCAAGGGCATCTGCTGCCCCAGGAACATAAAGAGCCTCAAACCATTATATTAGGTCATGAGAATGACCTAACATAAGTGTTACTGGTATTTGGCATATCAAATACGACATGGGCAGCTTGCCAGACTTGACGTGTGGGTGGCATACTCTTGTAGTTACCTCTAAATACAGCATTTATTGATGAACCACGTGGCCACCAGCGGCCGGGTGAGCCAGGCTGTGATAGGCTGGTCTTCTGGATGGAGTTCTGATGAGAGGGAGGTTCGGATGTGGAAAATGGCGGCCCTTATGGAGTGGGGACGTCATCTGGCTTGTTGCAAGGCTCTGCTGGGATGGTTGGCCAGGGCTAGAACCTGCCATTCCTCCCGGGAGCCTCGTGAGCTGCTGGGCACAGGGAGAGCTGGTAGCAGCTCTGCCCCATGTCATGTAGCTATTGCTCGAGCAGGAAGTAAGAAAGTCCTTCTGGGAGATGTGCTCCTCTGATTCAGTGTAGCTCTAAAGGTTGATGCTCTGATAGTCAGAGTGTCTGCCTCTGTGTTCTGGAGACATTCCCATTCTGTGATTACTTCTGCTGATCTACTCTCCTCCTTGATGTCTTTTGGAATTGTTTTCTTTTCCTTTCCTGGGCTGTCCTTGGCGTCAGAGTCCTGCCTGCCGCTGGGTGTGGAGGCGGCCTGAGCCTGTGCCTGCCCAGCATGGCTACCTCGACTGGACCCATTTTTTATCACAAAATGTGCTTATCTTTTTATATCTATATCTAATAGTTTGAGGTTTGTTTGTTTTGTTTTGTCAATCAAAATTTTTTGCTAAAAAATAGTACTTAAGATAAAATATCTTATTTTCAAACTGTGAAAACAATGAGGGAAAAGCTATTCCATGAAGACTAAAAGAATAAATGCAGTACTTAGAAGATTCTCTAATTATTAGAGTAGTAAATAATCAGTAAATTCCAGATTATAGAGCATTCTGCCTTGTTTGCTTAAAGAAATAAATCTAAGGGAGTCATCTCTGTCTCTCTCTCGCCCTCTCTCTGTGTTTCTTTCTCATCTCTGTCTCTGTCTCCATCTCTCTTTCTCTCTCTCTCTCTCTCTCTCTCTCCCACACACACACACACACACACACACTCACACAATGAGAATATCCTTGCTTGAAAATAATAGAATGAAGTAATGTGCCAAAATAGGAATTCTTTATGGATACTAACTTCAACAAATTAAATGTAAAACTACATCTTTGAAATCATTGGAAACATTTAAATATGTGCTTTTATGAAATCAAAGAGTGCTGACATTTGACATGCTAGTTTATTTAGGCATATATATGTATATATATATATATATCTTTTAGAATGTATATGGATTGTATATACAACACATTCTAATATTTTTATGGTAAAACAATATGATCCCATGATTTTTCCTTAACTAATAACACAAAAGTATAACAAATAAGAATTATAGAGAATGCATGCAGGTGTGGGCAGGCTCTGACAGACAACTGCCCTGAGCATTGCCCCTATGAGGTGTAAATTTTAAGAGGAGGTGATTTTCATTCTTGGGGGCGGTCTGTTGACAGCATGTTCATGGTCAGGAGATAGTTAGATAAGGATGCACAAGATACTTATTTTTGGTCATCCCAAGGAAGGGTTAATCTTATGGTTAGTGTCCTTGGAGATAATCAAAAGAATTAACTGCGCTCAAGAGTTAATTTCAATTTTTTTCTTCTCTTTGCAGTCTCAATCCCTATTATAGAATGATCACATTACATCTCTTTTTATATATACTGCAATGTTCTTATAATAACTGCAATATTTTGTCAATTTTTAAATTTTATTTTTCAGGGAAATTTGACATTTCACTGAAAGAATTAAATTTGATTTATTAAAATCAGTGCATGATTGGAAGAATTTTGCAACAGTAAAATTCTGGAACCCCAAATTAATTTTCAAAAATAGGCAATAAAGTAATCATATACTTGGAATATATAAACGTAATTATATATTTAAAAGAAGTATTTTTAAATGCGTAATGATGAATTTCATCAATGTATTTGAAATACTGTTTGAAGCCATATTATGATATCTTCCTGATACTCAGTAATTAAAATGTGATACTCATAATATGACTTACTCAGAGGAGAACATGTACTCTGAGACAACACTAGAAAGGAGAGGAATAAATCACTCAGAATTTGTTTGGGTGTCACACTCAGAGATCGTGCTCACACTCCGTATGCAGGGATCACTCCTGGCAGTGTTTGGGGGGATAATATGATGCCAGCAATTGAATGGGATTGGTTTCAAGTAAAGAAAGAACTTTTATTTTTGTTTCTTCATTTTTATGTTTTGGGGCATACCAGAAGGTGCTAAGCTATTGGCTCTGTGCTCAGGGATCACTCCTTAGTGGGACTGAGGGACCATGGGAGGTGCCGGGCATTGAAATAAAGTTGGCCTTGCAAGGCAAGTCCCCTTTTCTTTCTCTCTAAACTATCTATAGCCCCAGCAGGGCAGGAACTTTAACCCCTGAAAAATCTCTCCAGCCCCCTCAATTAGACTTTTTAGTTAGTACAGTTGCACTACTATGTAATAATTTATCAAACATGGTTTTACGTATGTGTGAAACCGAATCAATAATTCTATGAAATGGAACAAAATGTATGATTCAAGTAGAATTAGGCATTAGGAGTATCAATGTAGACAAATTTTTAAGATAATTTAACTGAAAAGGTCAAGGTACAATATGACACAAAAGAAAATAATTATTTGTGTGTGATGATATTCGGAAATATCTGTCACTGTGTTTGAATGCTCTAGTCAGTGTTACCCAAGATGAAAGAACTATTAATATTTAGCCAAGTATTTAAAATAATTTTGCATATATTTCCTTATTTCAGTTAGAAAAAATGCCAGGAATAACATTGTATCCTCATAGGAAATTAATAGCACACTTACAGTATACTTATGTTTTCAGTAAAGTTAGACATCCTTTTAAAAATCAGTACCATTAATTATTATCCATGAGCTGGGATCAGTAAATTTCTCTGTTATTTTTCAACATTATAGTTCATAAAACTATGAAAAATATTTTATCACTCCACAAATAATTTCTTATTAGTAAAACATTTTCATCCCTGACTACAAAATTGTTGAATACCTATTAGTCAGTTATTTCCAAAAATCTAAAATTGATATAAGACTGGCTAACAGTTCTGGATATAGAAATATATAGTGCCTAGAGTATCCATCAAAGGACATTATAAAATCTGATACTTTTATTTTTTATTAAGTTTGGAAAATTACATTTATTGATATTCTGCCACTCTAAGTATGAAGATTTCAAATGTACATCTAAAATGCCTAGAAAATGACCTGCTGCTCAGAGGGATTTTATTGACCTTTCATAATGGATTATGATAACAGGTGGTCTATTATTAACCTTTATTACTTAAATAAAGGTTTTGCATTTTTAATAAAAAGAAATTTTATTCTAAGAAAGTAAAAAATTACAAAATGCAAAAAACATCAACTGCTCCTTAAAACACTTTTCTCGTGGGGAAAGAAGAGGTTTTCACAATGAGTTCAGGGTCACCGAGACCTAGTGATACTCAGTTAACTAAGCTAGAGATTCAGTGCTAAGGCACATGAATGGAAGTGGTATATGAAGAACAGTTAGGCTGTCTGAGATGCTCAGGTGAGTCTAAGGCTATGCCTAGTAATGTTTGGAGTTGAAGGCAAGGAGCATGTGCCTCACAATAGGAGTTTATTACAGCTCCCATAAGCCCTACTGATGACTGAGCATTACTGAGGGTGATCTAGATCATACCTGAGCTTGATTGAAAGCTGATGCCTACAGAACCAAAGCTAGTTTTTTTTTTTTTTTTTTTTTTTTGCTTTTTGGGTCACACCTGGCAATGCTCAGGGGTCACTTCTGGCTTTGTACTCAGGAATTACTCTTGGCGGTGTTTGGGGGACCATATGGGATGCCGGAGATGGAAACCAGGTCGGCCACATGCAAGGCAAATGCCTTACCCGCTGGACTATTGCTCCAGCCCCCAAAATACCAGTTTTAAAAGGCAATTGTTTAGAGTTTACAGGCAGCTAAATCAAATAAATATTGACGGAGATGTTTTTGTAAAGAATTTTCTTTTGTAATGAATTTTTCTATCTTGATTTTGAACCAACTCTTGAACTTAATATGTATAACTTCTTTAGAACAACTTTCTCTTTTCCCATACTTTTGTTGTATTGGTTTCTGATGTGATTGGAGAAGGTTCAGTATGTGTGGTGCTCTACAGTTGAACTACAATCTAAGTCCCATAGAAGACAATTTGTATAAAGATACTGTTCTCATTAGGATGTCAGGGACGCCGCCGGGGTCCCCATCATGCCAGGAAGCGAGTTCCCGTCTACCTCCGAGCCGGCGGGAATGGATGAAGACTCAGGAATCCGATGCAATTTTAAAAGGCTTTACTTATCACAGGTCCAGGCATACAAATCCACAATAGGAAAAACCCTGTACTTAGGATTCCTGGCTGGAACCCCAGCCACGTGTAGGCCAAAATGGCAGCCACCATGTGTAAAGGCCCTGTAAAGAGGAGACAAAGACAAGACTGCCAAGAAGGGTGCAAGCTCACAAAGAGAGAGCCCAAAAAGAGCGTGAGAGAGGAAGCAGGCTAGTTTTATATCCCCTGCATCTCAGACCTCCCTCCTACTATTATGGAAAGCAGGGAGGGTCAAATGCCCTCAGGTAATTTCTCCCAGCACCTCACCTAGGCCCTTTTATATGCTAATGTCATGAGCCAAGATCTGCCTGGAAATGCCTTTATAGGGTAGAGAAGGGGGTTTCTGAGATGGCATGTCTCTGTACCAAAGACTAATACTAGTACCGGTTAAATATTTCTCCAAGCCTTCACAAGTCTGGTCAATATTAGAGTCTTTTACTTCACGGTAGTTTTGTATTTTAGTTGCCTTTGAGTTATCAGGGGAGCCATGCTTGCTTGCTTGGAGGCAAACAGCATTTCTCTCTGGTCTAATTATTTAGGGATCCAATGTGGCCAGGCAAATAAGCTGGTAAGATCTAGCTAGTCCCACGATGATTGTGGTAGCATGAGAGAATATTTATACCAGCTAGTACAGAATACATGGTCAGATAAACTGCCACATTTAGACTACCCCCTTATCTACGAAGTGATTTGCAGGCAGCAATTCAGAGCAGATGCAGAGGCTCTTAGAGGAGTCCTGCAACACTACATCATTGATTCAGACAATATTTATATAGTATAGCTGATAGTTGGTGCAAAGTTATGCCAGAAGGTGGGTGGAATATGTATCCAGGCATTTTCTGATATAATATTTTATTCATTTAAAATACTAGTTTGTGGGGGCCGGAGCAATAGCACAGCAGGAAGGGTCTTTGCCTTGCAGGCTGCCCACTGGGTTCGATCCCCAGCTCCCATATGGTTCCCCAGCACTGCCAGGAGTGATTTCTGAGTGCAGAGCCAGGAGTAACCCCTGGCAATGTCAGGTGCGACGAAACAATACTTTGCTATTTATTGAATATTTAAAACTACCTTAAGGTGCATGTGTCCTTCATTGAGGTCCCTAACTCAAGAAGAGGTGATCACCTAAAATAACTTAATGAAGTCTCTTATCAGTGATACAGTTTATTCTGAGATATCAGAATTGCTCCAAATCTCTTACTTTAAACCAGAAAGGTTTATTTCTTGTATACTCTAAACCAGAGAGGTTTGTTTCTCCATATGTATTATATCATATGCCACATGTCAGCTGTTGATCAGAGTCACTGAACTCATAATTCAAGCTGGCATAGAATCTACACTTTCAGGTTGCAGCATTAACCTCTGGAAAATAAAAAAACAATTTGCATTTATTTCCAGTAAAATGCATATCATAAATGAATTTAGCCACCTACTAAGTTTTATTAATTTATGCAAAGATGCAGAAATTGAAGGAAAATAATTCTTACAAACTTTTATAAAGAAATGAGAAGTGAAATTTCTCAAATACTATTAATATATGAGAGTAAAAGAAATTCAGTTAAATAAAAAGATTATAGTCACAAATTCAATAGTGAACAGCACTTTAGAAATGACTCATTTGGAGATATGGGACAAAACCTAAAACAATTATGGAGCAATATGTGTAAATATATGTTGATTTAATGTCAAATTCTGAGTTAACTTCAAAGTAATCAGTCTCTTCAAATAGTCATATTCCATGCATCATGCCATACTTTACGACTTGAAACATTGGTATATGAATATTAGAAATACTTGTTTCTCAATTTTATCCACATAAGGAAGTGAGTTTCACACATGGACTTTATAGGGGTAGGATATTTAGTATTAAGGTGTAAGTTATCTTTAAAGAGAATTAGCAGTAAGCATTTCATTAAAAAACACTATTAATGACAATTCTTTAGTGTAACAGATTTGCTCAAACTTAAAAGTGGAAGTTATTCAGTTTAGAAAGTTCCTAAGGATCTAATGAAGATGTTAGTATTACCCCCGGACATTTCTTCAGCTGGAGTAATCTGTTAGCAAGAATAAAATATTTTGCCTCTTCTTCATATTCCATTTAAGTTCTTTTGATAAACTTGGCTGCAAGGAAGAATGAGGATAAAACAGTTGGTTTAATAAAAATTTAATGCATTTATCTACTAGTTCATAAACCCAGGAAAAATTTCCAATTGTAATAGCACATGCTTATGTCCTATCATAATAAAGCAAAAAAAAATAATATATGGTTAGTACTTAGGTTGTGTATGCTCTATCTAATACTAGTCCCCACAAATTATGACAAGAGTCATTATGTATAGAAATCCCATACCTTTACTTTTAAAAAATTAATGTGGTGCTCTGAAGTAGTTCCTTTTTATTACCATGGCAAAATAACTTTAAGGATGATAAATTCCTCATCCACAAGAAACACTTTCAATTATTTATCAATCTTCCTTCAGACTCCTAAGCTATATTTTACTGACATAAGGTTCATGCTTTACATAAATATTGATAAAAAAATACCCTGGAATAGTGTTGGAAATTATCATTCCAACCATGAATAAATTGAATCATTTGGGAAATGATTTTTATACCTCAAATAAACAAATTGTTTTGCTTCTTTCATATTTTCAATAGACAGAAATTATATGAAAAATTGTGAACAAAAACTAGAGGTGTAAACATATTAACATTTTCCAAAGAAATGTAAGGTTTGATTTTAAAACGATGTTTCTATGAAAACAGCTTCCTATGATGCATTAGCAAGTATATGTGCTGAGGGTTTTTATACTTATAAAAATGCTTTTACAGGATCTTAGGGCTACAATCCCAAAATTGGCATCATATTATACAGAATCAGGTAGACTAGTGGGATGCTATTTGGTGAAGTAATGCAATATAATTATGTTTGCAATGGGTTTAAATATTATGACATTCAGGTACTTGGAATCTACTTTTTAATGAAATTGAATGGCTGATGTCCTCCTATATTGGCACATATGTTGAAAAACTGCACTTCATCTGTGGTTAAGTTGTTACTATGGTGCACAATTATGAGAAATATTAGTAATGTATAACTTACTATATATAAATTTAAATTAAACCAAAATGATGAAATTCACATATCAATCTGCTACCATATTATACATATTATGAGAAATAATATTATTGGTGAAGGGAAAAAATAGTCTTTCAGTACCATCTAGTCAATAAAGAGTGGTTGTTACATCGAACATGAAATTTTCCATTATGCACAGTATCTTTTCAAACTAAGTGTGTTACTGTAAGTCTGAATATTAGTGAAATGTTTTCTACCTTTTAGAAGTAAAAGGCACATATGAGTTAAAAGTAATTGAAAACTAGATATTTTAATAGTTCCAAACTATCACAAAATTCATGGGTAAGATATTGTTACTAAATTTTTATTTGTATTGCCATTGGATTTTCTTTGCAGATAAATTCATATAGCCAATAAGGGAGAAAACACACATAATAGAAAAAGGTGTGTTATTGGAACATTGTATACATAAAACATATATATATATAATGTTAATAATTTGTGATGTTTTTACATAAAATAGTGCATTATATATTTAAGTGATGTGTTGTTTGTCTTACTAGTCATGTCATCCTCCAAGTCTACCATTGTATTGCAAATGTACAGACTCCTTCGTTTTCTTGGCTGAATAGTATTTAAGTTTGCAAATATACCACCTCTTTAGTATCCAGTCATCATTCTATGGATAGAGTTTGCATCCAGTTCTTGATTATTATAAATAATGTTTAAATAAGTATGATAGGTAAGGTATCTATTGAAATTAGTAGGTTTTGTATATAGAAATACCAAGAAGTTGGATAACTAGTTTATATAGTTTTATTTTAATTTTTTAAAGAAATCTAAATAAAATATATCTAATGATTTTTCTAGATTACATTCAGATCGATAATATATTAGAATTTCCTTCTCTCCATAACTTTGCTATGATTTATTGCTTTTTATCTTTAAAAAACCAGTATCTATTCCAATGTGTTTGAGGTAATATCTTGCTTGCTTTGGCATACACTTCCCTAATATTAAGAGAATATGAACAATTTCTCATAAGCCAAATAGCCACCTGTGAGTCTTCTTTGAACTAATAATTCATATTTTTTTGACCATTTCATAAATTGAGTTGTTTGATTTTATCGTTGTATATATACTGTTGTATAATTGACAATATTATACAACACTATTTTATTGTTTTATAATTTTTGTATATTTCGATAATAACTATTTATCTTACATATAAAAAATATCTCCTCCTATTCAATAGTATGTCTTTTAAGTTATATGCAAGTTTTTATTTCAGTTTTTTAGTTTGGTGTAGTCTTCAATTTTTTTGAGTCCTTTGGAGTTATGCTCCTTAACACAAACAATATAACCACCGTCAATGAGTCTGTCTATGAGGTTTTCTTCCAAAACTTTAAAATGATGTAAAGCTTTACAACCAATTCTATAGCCCATTTTAAATTAATATTTGTGTGTAATTTTACATGGTGATCTAGGTGTAATCTATTTCCAACTTCATTTATAAGAAAAAAGAAAGATTTCCTAACAACTTTGTCATAAATTAAATGTCTGACTTTCAATTTTGTTGAACATTCCTGTATGTCTTTTTTTTAACTTAATATCATACTGTTCTAATTACTGTTACTTTGTTGTATAGTTGAACTTGGATATCATGCTTCCATTATTTTTGTTCCTTTTTCTCAGGAGAGGTTTTCTACTGAGATTCTGTATTTTTAAGTAAAAGTTACAATTTTTATTCTATTTTTGTGAAGACTATCATTGGGGTAAGGACTTGCATTCAATCTGTATATTGATTTAGTTGTATAGCAATTTTAATAATATTTTTCCAATCACAAAATACCTAATCATAAAAGTGTGCTGAATCTTTTCAAATGTTTTTCTAAATTTATTGACATGATTTTTATATTATTACCCATTGAGGGGCCACACTGTCCGACTTTGGACTTGGGGTGTGGATTTGGACTCCTCCGCCCACTCCTCCACCTCCATACCAGCTACCCCGGAAGAGAGACACCCCAGACCCACAGCTCTGTCTGAGCACAGCCGCTCTGCGGCCATGTGACAGTCATAGATAGTACTAGATGTTAGGATCAGGTCCTTCCCAGGATCTTTCACATTTATATACTGTATACAGTTCTAGGAAGGTTCTAGCCATGACCCATCATCCCAGTGAGCCTAGCTGGAAGCCACAGCAACCCCCACATCATGAGGTCAGTCATTCTCAATATCCAGACTCCACAGCTCCTCAGAACTCCCCCAAGAGTAAACCTGGTCTTTCTCTTTTGAGTTTCATCACTAAATACTCAAGATGAGAGCCTTCTACTGAGAGTTTACCACCTACACAGCAGAACCCAGCAAGCTACCCATGTTTAGAACCCAGCAAGCTACCCATGTTTTATTTGATATGCCAAAAATCACTAACAATTATGGACCTCATTCCCATGACGTGAAGAAATGGTTTGAGGCTCTTCTTGTTCCAGGAGCAAGAAGATGCCCCTGGGGTACACTTGCTTGCAATAGGACGTTTGGAGATATTTCTGGTGCCCGCCCAAGCAAATTGATGAACATTGGAAAGACAAGTGATACAAATGAAGTGAAGTGATCCATTAAGAATGATTTAATGTCTCGTTTTCTTGCTCACTACAGTTGATATAAGGCATAGAACATTCTTTTATAAATGGAGTGTATGTGATAACAAATATCATTTTATTATTCCAAATACAACTGAATTTATTAACATTGATTGGCTGGATTTCCTCCAAATTTCTTTCAATCTTCGGGCACACATCAGGCATAGTTTTTTCCTTTACTTTAGATCTACAGAGAGAGAAAACTTAGAATACAAATGATTTATCTAGTTTGAGTGAGAAACTAATGATAATATAGAAAGCCACAAAAGTTTGGAGTTGTTTGCCATTCAATAAAGCATAGCAAAATTTATTTCAGGCTACAGTGTTTTGGAGTTATTAGTTATGTAATAAAAGTAGCAAAATATATCATAGCAATTTCCAAGTGCTAATATACAAATCTAATATTAATGCCTTTCCTGTTGGCACAGATCTATATTTGTGTATTATTATAGCTATTTTTAAACAGTTCCTAAGACTTAACATGTGAGGTCACTTGATCACTTGATCACTTGATATCCCATTATTCATCGATTTGCTCAAGCGGGCACCAGTAACATTTCTACTTGATCCTTTCACGGCCAGTAATAACATGTGAGGTATATTGTTAAAAGTAAAGATTCTAGACATGGCACTGCACTGTTAGTTAAGTATCAGATGGGTCCAAGTGTAAAAATTTCTATCAAGTTGACAAAAAATTCTAATATTGGTATATTAATAACTTAATTTAAGAGAAAAGAGTGCTGTTCTAATTTTTATGATAATATGACCCTGTATAAAATTAAATGTGCAATAAACACATTGACTTATTGCACATTTGACTTTGAAAACAGTTTATATTTCATCAAATGAGCATTAACACAGTGATTATGAGACAAAAAGTATACAAACTCTTCAAAAGTTGTCAATTTGATTTTTTTTAGCATTTTTTCATCATCAAATTTATCAATATTTATAGAAATGCAGATACTGATAATATAGGAACATAATATTAATATTTATAGAAAAATTATTTTAAATGATAATACACAAAAATAAAACTTTCAACCCTTCTTTTCGTTTCACTTTATCTCTAAAAGTCAGTTACTTTGAATTTGAATCAGTTACTCATATTTATGTATGAAAACAAAGAAAATACCATCCTTACTTTAAAATGTTGCTCTATCATCTACTACTAAAATGTTGATTTTGCTTTTTGGGCCACTACTGCCAATGCTCAGGGTTTGCTCCTGGATCTGCACTCAGTAATTACCTCTGGCAGTACTCAGGGTAGCTAATGGGATGCTGAGGATAAAACAAAAGGTTAGCTATATGCAAAACAAGTACCCTACCTGCTATACTATCCCTCCTGACCCCTATAGTGTACTGATTCTATGATATCTATTTAGTTATCTTTAGTTATGCGTTCATATAGGCATATCTATCCATTATCTATCACTACTGATATAAATATCCTTATTATCAATAATAAAAGTAAAGATTCTAGACATAACACTGTAATGTTAGTTAAGTATCTGATGGGTCCAAGTGTAAAAATTCCTATAAATAGACAAAAAATTCTAATATTGGTATACTAATCTAATTTAAGAGAAAAGAGTGCTTTTCTAATTTTTATGATAATATGACCCTGTATAAAATTAAATGTGCAATAAACACATTTGCTTATAGCCCATTTGACTTTGGCCCAGGTATGCTGATCCAGAGACTCATAGACATAGGGCAGAGCTGCTACCAGCTCTCCCTGTGCCCAGACGCTCAAGAGGTGCCCGGGAGGGAGGCAGGTTCTAGCCCTGGCCCGCCACCCCAGCAGAGCCTTGCTAAAAGCCAGACGACCCCCCCCCATTCCATGAGGGCCACCATTTTCCACATCTGGACCTCCCTCTTGTCAGAACTCCATCCAGCAGAAGAGCTTATCACAGCCCGGCTCAGCGCAGCTGCTTGTGGCGCGCGGTTCATCAATAAATGCTGTATTTAGAGGTGACTACAAAGAGTATGCCACCCACATGTCAAGTCTGGCAAGCTGCCCATGTCGTATTTGATATGCTAAATACCAGTAACAATTATGTTAGGTCATTTCCATGGCCTAATATAATGGTTTGAGGCTCTTTATGTTCCTGGAGCGAGCAGATGCCCTTGGGCTCCACTAGCATGAGACAGGACATATGGATGTCTGGCTTGGGACTGGAGCCTGCTTGAGCAAATTAATGATGAATGGGAAGATAGTGATAGTGATATTTTCAAGAACTTATTTTGTATATATCTATTTCCCATGCTAATCTTTTATTTAAATGAAAACTTTATTTTAATGAAATCTTTTATATTAAGAAAACCTTAGGGTGGCTTATGTGAGGCAAGGAGGAGAGAAACTGTCACTTTCTTCCCATTTGCCTCTGCGCTCTGGGACGCACTAGGAAGATTAGACCTTACCTAGGCCTTACAGGTTCTTGACTTTGCCTCTCTGAAAAATTTCAGAACAAGATGAGCAGTGAAATAAAACATATTTTATTTTGGGAGTTTTGAGGAAGTGGAAGGGGAGAGCAAATGGGAGCACGAGAGAGTACACATCTCAAGACAGGAGATGAGGGTACCACATGTGCTCAGTCTTCTGGGCTCAAGCAGCACATGGGTTCTGGAAGCATATGCACAAGCTTCCTTTGCTCAAGGTGCTTTTATAGGTTTTTCCCAAGATGCCTCTACCTAGGTAAAAGTCCATTGCTGGGACAGTTGTCAAAGGCAGGAATGTAGAGTTGGGAGTGGCCTTCTTTGAAAAATCATATTCTTGAACTGTGTTCCTTGTGGATCTTCTCTTGGAGGGTGAGTCCAGCCTTCTCTGGTCTTGGCTAGCGCCAGGTAAAGGTTTTATGAGAACTAGACTCTAGTATCCACAAAATGCTTTAGGACAGCCTTAGGGCTATTGGTTTTAGTCATAGGAATTTCATTTTCATGGGTCCTCTCCTATCTGCCTGCCTACATCACATATACAAATGCAGTTACATTAATTACTGAACTTTTAAAACAATGTATTATGAACCTCTTTTCATTTTAGAACATATATAAAGTACTTTATTTGTGAAATGTGAAACAATATTATAACTATTTCTGTGGTAGTTCCCCAGAATTTTAGTCAGACATCTAAAATCTGTGTCTGACTTTTAAAATACCACTGAAAATATATACATACCCTATGGGATGATTTTTCTTTTGACTAGAATTTATAGAATATCACTTTTCTGTGTAAGTTCATTCTCTCTTTCATATATCCATTGATTTTGCATCTAAAAAGTTACCATGTTCAAAATCTTGGCAAGTATTAGTTTATTATAAGCAGACTTGTGGGAGAGAAATTTAAACACTGAATAAATTGGTATGTTTGAAAAGTCTTATTATCATTAAATGATGAGTCTCTTTTGATGTGAAGTCAGTGGATAGATGACAATCAATATGCAAATACAACTTCTTTTCCATTATAATCAGTGCATTCACTTCTTTCTGCATTTGCTTTCTTGCCAAAATTACCTTTCATTAAGATGTGGCTTAATAGTGACCTCTATAACCTACAATATCAATAAAATCGCTTCAGTAATCTGTCTTTTTTGGGTTACATTTAAGTTAGAATGTAGTTTTGATGAAGGTTTAGTTACATTTCCTAGGGAGCTTAAGAAACAGTTTTTTGTAATATAACCTTATATGGACTTCTAGTCTAGTTGCAGACTTCTGGTTTTGTTAGGGAAATACCCCAGTATAATAATTCTACCAACATATTTTCTAGCATTTTAATTGGCATTTTATTTATGCAATTTTACATTGAATTTATATAGCAAAAACTATTAAATTCATTGTGATAACCTGATATCTACGTATCTTTTATGATGATCTAATAATGCAAATTCTGTACTCAAATGTAGATGAGAAGCAGTCAAAATAATGAGTTAAATTGTCAAATGGTTTACATTTATGTGTAGAAATCCCTGAATACTTCAACTCATCTCAGAATTCATTCATTCAGGAGTATGTATGTATTCTTCCCCTATTTTTCTTCCATAATTAGGATAAATTAAAATTCTATTTTTACATACAATAGGAGAAAAGTTTTGGAGAATCACTTGACATCACTTAATCACTTGAATCCCATTATTCATCAATTTGCTCAAGCGGGAGCCAGTAACATTTCCATTTGACCCTAACACGTGCCAGTGCAGCCCAATAGCATCTCGGTGATTCAGGGATATTAACAGCCTCAAACCATTCGTTCAGGGTCTTGATGAAGAAGTCTGACCATCTTGTAGGTGGGCGGACACGTGATCTTTGACATCCCGTGGGATCCAGTCAGTAACGGCTCTAGTCCAGTGGTTGTCTCCAAATCGCATTACATGTCCAGCCCATCTGATTTTCCATGCCTTGGCAAACGAGACAGAATCCCTGACTCTGGAATAGCAATGGAGGTCGGAGCTCCGATTCCTTCTTTCACTTGAGTGAGGCATGATATTTCAAGCATAGCTCTTTCAATTCCTCTGTGGGAGACCCGGATAGCAATCTCATCCTGCTTTCCTAGGGCCCAGGTCTCTGAGATGTATGTTAATGCAGGAAGAATGGTGGAGTCGGGAAGAGATGTTCCCGGAGCTGGAGGTTCTTTTTCTTTTTAGCTATTTCTTCAATACTTTTGAAGGTATTCCATACCACTCTCTTCCTCCTGTGCTGTTCAGGTATTAGGTCATTCATCATGTTGACTTCTCGACCTAAGTACACATAACTGCTGCATTCAGAGATGTTTGTTTCATTGAGAGTGAATGGGGCCTCTGGAACTAGTTCATTTCTCATGAACATCGTTTTGTTGAGATTCAGCTGTAGACCTATCTTTCCACAATCTCTGTCAAAGTCAGCTAGCATTTGTGCTACTTGACTAATGTTTGTTGTTATTTGGGGAATAGGCTTTGCTTTTTATCCCTTCCATTATTTAAAGATTCTCCTATGTCTTATACATGGTCAATCAAGGGTTCCATCACCTCATATAGTCTTCCAAGCTTGTCCAGGAGTGTTACCTAAGCACAGAGTGAGGAGAAAGTCCTGAACCCTGCCAGATGTCTCCCCAACAAACAACAAATAAAAAACTTCCCCATGAGAGATAGAATGAATTAGTTAGATGTCATATTTCACCACACCTTTTACTAGTGGGAGGAATTTGACTTTTCCTCTCCTTTTATAGAAATTTGCTCAAGGAGAATGGAATATTTCCTATCTACTTTTGAAACACCTACTCACTTTAACTATACACAGTAACCTGCTAGTACCTTTATTGTAAGATGACCAAGTATGTTGTACTTTGGTGCCAGAGTCCTCTCTCTGTTTGTACAATTTGCTTTTGGTGTGTATAAAGCAAAATACTGTCACCTGCACAGTAGGCTCATTGAAGGATGACACTTCAGGAAGGAGGTGTTGGCATCTAATTGAATAAACTAAAACACTTTATTTTGGTGATTTTGAGTTAACTTTTAGTCAGACTGATGCTTACACAGGCTTTTACAAGGAGAAGTAATTTTGGAGACATTTATTCCTCATGTCTTATTTCTACTGAGATGGAGGTCTCAAGATTTCTGTCAGAACTTTGAATTGTTATACCTAGTTACAAAAATAGCCTTATATAAGAATAATGAGACAAATGTCTATGTTGTACATAGTAACCGAGAGAGAAATAATTATTAAAATTAAATTGCATATAAAAATATGTTGTGCTATATTATACCTATATAAAATTTAAGCAATTAGTAAGTGAACACTTTGAATATTTCCAAAATTATAAACGTTTTTCAATATCTAAACAAACCCTTTTATCGTTACAAATATTTAATTTCATATATCCTGCATTCTATTTTTTCTTATATTTAATGTGCACAAATTGAATATAGTAAACATACTTTTTTTGCGTTGTACATATGTCCATTTAGTAACAACTATTCACTTCAGTTCGCACATGAAAATAATGTGTGAAGGATGATCTATATTTCCTAGTTTTTACTTAAAGGAAGCAGTTGAAGTGTTCAATGAGTCACATCTAACATTTCTGAAAGAGAATTGGAAATTCAAGCAATTTTAGTTTATCAAAGATCAACAAAACTCTTCTATATAATGTCATGAAATCATCTCTGGGAACATTGCAAGTAAATCGACTATTTGTATGTTTACCTTGTACTATGTTTACCTTGTATTAGGCCAACCAATTTGAGAAAAATCCCTGAAGGCCATCATTATCAACTAAACATATATACATAATATACTTCCAGAAATATTTACCTTTGCATAAAATAAAATCTGTGGCTTTCCAACCCATATTATAATTTAAAGACCCTTAGGTATATTGATCATTTCTTATTTGAGTTTTAAGTATCATTGGAAAATAGCCTAACTTAAAAAGTTTATAAGCATATTGTTTTATTAAAAACCCATATAAAGACTCAATATTCTATTAAAATCTGATATTAAATTTCTAATCCTATGTTTAAGATACTTTCACACGGAAAGCTAAGATAAGGAAAGCTTTTTTAAAATTGTACTGTTTCTGTAAAAGAGCATTTGACATTTCTGTGTCCAAATGTAACTAAACATGGGGCCAGAGCCATAACACAGCAGGCAGGGCATTTGTCTTTCATGCAGCAGACTGAGGTTAGATCTTAAGCACCCCATATGGTCCCCAAGCACTGCCAGGGGCAATTCCTTAATGCTTAGCCAGGAGTAACCCCTGAGCATTGATTGCAGGGTGTGACCCTCCAAAAAAAGCAAAGAAAAAATACAAATGTGACTAAACAAAGCTGTTATGAACAATAATGAATATCTGATATAAACTAAAATTTCTTTTGAAATTTTATTAGATTAGAAGTTAACATGATTACTAAATATAAATTTTTCTAAACCCCTTCTGTGCTAAATGGTTTAGCTGTACTTTATAGTAGGCATTCAAAATTTTTATTTTCATTTAAGAAAACTGATGTTGATTAATGTTTATGTATTTTAAAAACACTTAATATTGTTTAGAATAGAATACAAAAACTGTCAATTATTATGTACACTGAACACAAGTAAAAACTTAAATCTTAAAAGAATATTTACATAATTGCAAAAATCAAGTTTATTTATAAAAGATATAATCACATAATTGAATAGATTTCCTTTTCATATGTTTAGTTCTAAATTTAAAGCTTTTCAGAAATTTTTAATTTCATTCTATGATATCAGACAATGCAATAAAAACAAACAGTAAAGTACAACTCACTAAAATCATCGGTATTCAATAAATATTTTAAAACAAAATGAGTTCAAACACAAAAAAATTTTACTGTGGCATTCAGATTTCAAAGCTGAATATAATTTCAAAATATATGTGACTGGGCTGAAGATATAGTACGGTGATTATGAAACCTGCCTTGCTCACAGCAGAGCTGGGTTTGATTCCTCCTGTCCCATGGTTCCCCATGTCAACCAGGAGTTGTCTCAGAGTGCAGAGTCAGGAGTTAGCTCTCAGAACAGTCAGGTGTTGCACCAAAGCAAACAAACAAAAATAACTGAAAAACAAAACCATTATTTTTACTTGTTACATTGGTTAAAATATTAAAACACTTGATAATATAATATACAAGATTTTGGAATACCCGGACATGTAATGATTTATCATGCAAACTTCTATTTCTATTTTTTAATATCTCTAAGGTGACTATACTAGGTTATATTTCCAGTAATGTATGTTCCCTTTGTCCCAGATTTGTGTTGATATTTTTGTCTGTTAACCATCTGTATGTTTTCCTTGTGAATTATCTATTTATATTCTCTACCCATTTTTTTAAAACTATCTCAATCTTTTTGTTGTTAAGTGGTATGAGCTGTGCATTTTGAATTTTAACCCCTAATCATATACATAATTTTAAAATACCTGTTCTTATTCAATAATCTATCTTTCCATTTTGACAGTGTTTTCTTTCGCCAGGAGGAAAAAATATAGCTTAAAAAATAGCTTAATGTAATCCTACTTGTTCAGTGGTTCTGGAAAACCATGTGGGCTGTCAGAGGTTTAATTCAGGTCTTCCACATGCAAGGCAAGTTCTCTCCTATCCATTATACCATTTCTATACCATCAGTATGTCTGCTTTTAACCTGTGACATGCTATTTTGATCACTCAGTTTTTAGCATAATTTTTTAGTTAGGGAGCAAGATAACCCATATGTTATGAATTATTTTTATGTTTGTCCCTCCTTTGGACATTCAAAGCTTTTGTTGATTCATTTGAGTTTTAGTATTTTTTAAATTATTTCTATGATAAATGGCATTGGTAGTTGACAGGAACTGTATTAAATCTGTAGAGTTATATTCGATGATTATTTTAAGTTTTCATTCTTCTAATCCTTGAGCACAGTTAGCAATTTCATTTCTTCATGTTTCTTTAGTTTCTTTGAATACTGTTATATATTCAATGGTATCTGTCTCTCAAATTCTTGGCTAAATCTAATCATTACTATTTTATTATTTTGATGTGATTATAATTATAATATCTTCTGAATCCTTCTGATCCTTCACTATATATGACATTGCTATAGATTTTTGTATTGTTTTCATAGCCTTTATTGATACTGAATTTTTTAAATTGTGTATTTGTCAGCCAACAATGTTTCTAACAGATAGCAGTTACTTATTCTAAATCTTTGAAAAACAATTTTGTTCTCATTTCTGTTACATGTTTTATGCCAATAATATAAAAATAGTCCTTAGGATCAGCAATTTTTCAGAAAGTTGAAAGGCTATCCATCCTTCTAGCTCAGAGAACAGAGAAACTGTTGAAATGATAGAATAACCAACTACAAGCATAGAAAAATTACTGAATTAAAGAAAATGATTAAGTGAATAAGGATTCTTTTAAGAAGATACAATACCATGTTGTTGTGGAATTGTTATTATTAACATATGGTATTGTTAGTATCATAATTTCAAAAGTTGTGTGAGAAATGTATTGGCAGTAAGCAAAAAAATATATGGATATCAGAACGTATACATTTACTTTTTTCCCCCCACTTCTTTAATGTATAACCCTTCTGCTGTCTATTAGCTCTGGATCTTCCCACCTATGTATGTCCTTAGGATTTGGCAAAATTTAACTTGTCAGGCAAAATTTTACTATGATCCTATGGCTAAAGAGTAATCCATGCCATGGAGGTCCAGAAATTAACAGTAACCCTAGAAATAGATCTAGGAGACCTCTACCTGACAGCAGAACCAACTATGAGGAAAAAAATAACTAGCCTTGAAGAGAGTAAAAATCAGTCCTCAGTCGGATAAACTAAAAGATGGTCTTCCAAGTAGAAAAGCCTTTTCCTGCTAAAAAATGAATTTGGACCTGTGTCTAACACCATGCACAAAAAATCAGATCAAAATGGATTAAAGATCTTAATATCAGACTTGAATCCATAAAGTGCATTGAAGAAAATATAGGAAAAACCCTCCACGACATTGAAGCTAAAGGCATCTTCAAAGGTGAAACATCACTAACAAAGCAACTAGAAGAAAACATAAACATATGGGACTACATGAAACTAAAAAGCTTCTGCACCTCAAAAGAAACAGTGACTAAGATACAAAAAGCAGTCCACAGAATGGGAAAGAATATTCACCCAATACCCATCTGATAAGGGGTTAATATCCAGGATATATCAGGCGCTGGTAGAACTTTACAAGAAGAAAACAAACAACCCCATCAAAAAATGGGGAGAAGAAATGAACAGAAACTTCAGCAAGGAAGAAATTCGAATGGCCAAAAACATATGAAAAATGCTCATCATCACTAATCATCAGAGAGATGCAAATCAAAACAACAATGAGATACCACTTTACACCACAGAGACTGGCACATATTCAAAAGAGCAAGAACAACAAGTGCTGGCGTGGATGTGGGGAAAAGGGGACACTCATCCATTGTTGGTGGGAATGCCGGCTGGTACAGCCTTTCTGGAAAACAATATGGACTTTCCTCCAAAGACTAGAAATTGAACTCCCATTTGACCCAGCGATACCACTCCTGGGAATCTACTCTGGGAAACCAAAAACACAACCAGCCCTACTTTTATGTTCATAGCAGCATTATTCACAATAGCCAGAATCTGGAAGCAACCAGAGTGCCCGAAAATCGATGACTGGATAAAGAAGCTTTGGTACATCTACACAATGGAATACTATGCAGCTGTTAGGAAAAATGAAGTCATAAAATTTGCCTATAAATGGATGGACATGGAGAAGATTATGTTGAGCGAAATTAGCCAGAAGGAGAGAGACAGATACAGAATGACTGCATTTATTTGCATGGCATAAATATATATGTACATATTATGATACCAATATCCAAGGTCAAGTGAAACATATATCAGGAGGTCTTGTCAAAGGTGGAAATTATCACAAACGTGTGGGAGTCAGAGGTTAGGTAAGACAGAAAATGGAACAGGGTGCTAATAATAGTCGAGGGTACTAATGCCAACCTAGAACTGAGCATTAAATAGAGGCAAAAGGATACACATGACAACCTTTTAATGTATGTTCTGTAATCCATAGTCTGGAAGTGAAGGAAAAGAGAAAGAGAGAGAAAGGGAAAGAAATAAAGAACCTGCTATGGAGCAGGGCTGGGGAAGGGGGAGGGAACCGGGGATGTTGTTGGTGGGAGATGGGCACTGGTGGAGGGACGGGTGCTGAAACACTGTATGACCAAAACCCAAACATGAACTTTTTAATTGTAAAAAAATAATAATAAAATAAAATAAAATAAAATGCATATCACAGGTGGCAGGGTTAGGCCCCAACACTCTTATCTCCAACAAAAGTTGCAAATTACCAGCAGACAGTGTAGGCTGAAGGGTCCCAAAAGATACTTAATCTCCTAGGATTTTAATTATTCATTGAGGGCTTTTTAAAAATAGATTCATGTATCTGATGCTGTCAATTGCATTTATTTTCTTTGCAACTAATTCCAAGTGCGTTGATGTTCTTTCTATAGTTTCCCAAATCCTTCCTTTGACTTACTATTCAGGTACTCAGATAATACCTTCTCACAAGAGACACAATGTTTGAATATTTATTGAAACTTTGGATATAGTCTGCAAATGTTTTTCAGATCATAATTATTTCTACATTTTAGGCGTAACCTGTACACACAGTATAACTCAGCAATGTAGGTGTATGAACTAAAGAATTGTCATAATTTGAATTTGAGCTCACAAGAAACTATTGTTTAGTTGTTACAGCTTTTCAGCATATCTTTATTTTAGCCTTTATATCTACAAAAATGTATTATAATAGCACCAGAGAATGTAATTGCTTTGAAAAATAGGTGTGCAAGTAGCTGAAAAATATTATCGAGTATTTGAAACAGTATGAAAGGTAACTAACATGAATATAGTATTAAAACAGCTTTTGTATTTCAAGATATCTTATATGATTATTTATAATAAAAATATTAACCAGAACTATTTAAAAATAGGAACTGCAGAGGAAATGCTTCCATTCAATGTGATCTTATCAAAACACTAAAGAATATTCATTTGAATATTCTTTTGATAGAAAAATGAGAATAAAATTTTTTATAGGATTGTGAATTGCTGGAAAAAAAACTAGGCTGAAACTTATCCACACAAACCTTCAATCATAAGGACATAAAATGAATTTCCATATGACTGAAGCTTGGAAAATAATTTTTAAATGAAAAAACTACGCTAGATTAATAATCTCTTTAACAAGGAAATTTTTTAAAAATGTATTTTGGTTTAGCAAAATTTTTAAACAATATTTAAGCTCTTAAAAAGCAAACAATTGCTATTTGTTGACTAGGAACCGAGATAGCGCTTTTAAATCAATAGTTTTTGTCTAGATTTTACTCATAGACTCTTATATTAGAAGTCATCCATGAACAAATTTAAAATAGAATTGCTTGTTCTTATCTCTTAAAAATGTTCTATTTTAGTGACTGTGAAAATTAAAGATTAAAATAATTAAATCAAAACAAAAAATCTGCTATTTCCCAGAAGGATATTTCTCTGTCAATCTCTAATATAACTAATCAGTCTCCAATGGTGTTTTGGATTACTTTGTTGGAGTGATTCTCAAAAGAAAAAAAATTAAATACCAAAACATGCACAGAAAGATGATTCTTCAGTGTAACATTTTAAAATGTTTTAATTGTAGGATTAGTCCTCCAGTTTTCTAATAATTCCATCTGAAAAGTAATTTGATCCTTTAATTCTTCAGTTATTATAGAATAATTTCAGGTCCTATTCAGTCATTTTTATTAAATTCTTTCTCAAGTTATGATTTCTCTGTACAAAATGGAAAATAAAGTTGGTTATCATCACATTCTAGCATGTCTTTTTCCTTTATCCTTCATCTGTATGCTTGTTTTACTCTAAATCCCACCTCTCTTTTTTTCTGGATACACGTTCTCTCATATATTCTGCAGATTGCTTCACTTAGTATATTTCTTTATTCTATATATTTCTAACATAAGATTGAAAATTGTATCTACAGTGTACTTGTGATTTGAGGGAACGTGATATTTATTACTTATCTTTAATTTTGAAAGTTATTTAAATTAAAGATTTAAAAGAATAAACATGGAGTTAATGTTCTTAACTCTGTAATTGTTCTTTCATGCCTTAATTATTGTTTCGCGCATTGGAGATGATAGTCTCCAATAATTGAAAGAAAATACCTAAGCCCTGTCTATCATTAATTTATATATGCAGTGCATAAAATAAGTACTTGAATAGAAATAAACAGTGATTTATTCCTTAAGGCTTGGAGGATAATTTATTGAGCTACGGATGCCATAGTTTCACTTGGAACTTCAAAGATTTTGGTAGATAAACCCTAAATCTCACTAGTATGAAATAACTTGTTTTCATTTTGACTTGAATTTTCCTATCAGTAATTAAGATTTTTTTCATATACTGTTAGTCAATTTTTAATTTGTTTTGAGGATACAACTGGCTATGCTCAGGGTTTATTTCACCTCTGTACTCAAGAATCACTCCTGGAGGAATCAGGTACATGTGGAATGCTTGGGATTTAATTTAGGTTGGTTATGTTCAATCAAGGCAAGTGATTTTTCTACTTTACTATCTCTTTGGCCCTATTGTTTTTCATTTTCTATTTATTTTTTTAGTTTGTTTGGGGCCATACGCAAATGTGCTCAAGAATCACTCCAGATGATGTACTGACAAGAATTGTACTGTTGTTGGCCATGAACAATGCAAGTTCTTTGCTCATTGTACTATTTCTCTGGCCCCACAAGAAAGTGCCTGTTCAGCTTCTCTTCTCATTTTGTAATGTGGTTGTTTGTTTAACTCTTGTTGTTGAAATTAATGAATGCTTTCTGTATATTGGATAATAGATTTTTGTTTAAATAAGATTATGAATATTTTATCCTAAACAGTAGAGTGTATTTTTATTTTTATCATCATTTCTTTTAGAAAAATATAAACAATAAAAATTGGAGAGAATGCAGTGAAAAAGAAACACTCATTCACTGTTGGTGGAACTATTGTCTGATGCATCCTTTATGAAAAATTCTGTAGAAGTTTCTAAAAAGCTTTAGAATAGAACTTGTATATCATCCAACAATTTTCCTCCTGGACATCTATACCAAGAACAATAAAAGATATGCACATAATTGTTTATTTTAGCATTGTTTACTATTGCAAGGATCTAGAAATACACCAAATAAAGAGATAAATGGATAATAAAGTTTGAATATAAATAGACAATTTATTCATACTCAACTATGATTAAAAAAGATGAAATTTTTTTCACTGAAACTCAGATGGAATTGTAGAGTATCATGCTTGATGAAGAACGTGAAAGAGGGAATAGACGATTACTGAACCATCTCACTGGCTTTAGTCAGTAAAGGGAAACCTTGAGACATTCCTAATAAAACAATCAACTGAGGTTGCAAAGGTGGGGCAGTCAGGACCTTGAGATACTGCTGTGTTTGGTATTATAACGTTGAAATTATAGAATAATAATACAGTCATGGATGTTAGTCATTTTTCACAATAAAAATGGAAAGAAAGAGAGCAAACAGATTGCATGCAGGCTATTCATTCTAATTTGTTGGGATGCAGGGGCTGCATATAATCCCGTGCATTGCTAAGAACAGGCCACGAACTTCCAGGTGTGATCTAGCCCAGTAACGTGCTGCCTGCTCCAGCTCCCAATAAAAGTAGAAAAGAAAACATGAAGCACCTATGTTGTGAGTTTGGAATATAAACCCTGGAAAGAAACATCCCTCTCTTTTAAGCTGTTAATTACAAATTAATGACAGGTCAAGTTTTTTGGGATTCTATATGTTAGAGAAGTAAAATATTTGTCATGTTTCTTTAATTTGAAAATTGTTCATATGGAAAATTACTTTTTATCCGTGTCAGTGTTTTGAGGGCAGTTGACAGACATCCTAAATAAATATATGTAATCTAATATTTCATGGTCCTTTTTCTATTACTTATTTTATTATTATTACTAATAATAAAATATTGATATTAAGATATTGTTAATAACATTAAAGCTTTGAGATGTTAGTTTAAAACATAATGAAAGGAGGAGGGGCAAGATGAAGACAGTGTCTGGGGAGGTGAAGAAGCTTTTAGAGCCCTGAACCAACAGCAGATGAGGCCAGAAACTTTCTGAGTGGGTAAATGCAGATGCCCCATAGATATCCTGCTTTAGGGAGAGTCCATTAAATGAAACTAGCTCGTAACCTTCTGGGTTTGGCACCTCCACCTCAGGCAGGGGTGGGTTGTCTAATGATGGCAGTAACGTGTCCTGCAGCTGGTGGAGCTCCCATGACTCTGGGTGCTGTATGTGATGAAGAAGTTTTAATATGTCTAAAAATGTTTTTTTTGGTCCAACTCTGCATGCTATGAAGCACGCATACTGAGATCTGGGAGGAGGCAAGACAAGTTTACTCTGATTCTTTGGGATTCGCAGCGTGACACCTGCTACCATTTCCTCTCCACACCAGCCAGTGTGCCAGCACGCATAATGAAAGAAAACTCCCCAGAGCACCAGAAGTTAAAAGTCTCAGGATGCCTCCTGATGCCATCCACCCCACACCCAGCAGCTCCCCGCTCTCCCCACCAGGTGCATTCTCATGGCGGGCAGCCCCCGAGGCACTCCTTTCCAGCATAAAGGCCTGGGACTTTGAGAAGGGGAGCAAGCCACACCCAGCTTTCACTGGACTACCTCCACCCTGACCCCCTGACTCTGGAACCACCCACTGACACCCCAAAATTCAAAACCGCGTGGATGCTAGCAAAGTAGTATCTATTTACCTGAGATACCACTGAGCATTTGCCCCTACAACCTTTGTTAAACATCCCTAACTGTAAAGTAATTCAGGCACCTACTAACTCTATTGACTATTCACCCATAACACACATTTTCAACCTACGATAGTCATTATGGTAAAGCAATGCACAATTCCTTCAAGCTCTACAATTGGAAGTCACTAATACAGATGAGTCAAGCAATAACGATGAGCTATATAAACTCTCTGAAAAGGAATTTCAGAAGGAACTGTTAAAGATTCACAATGAACTCAAAGAAACAATGGAATACAAAGTCAATAAAATACAAGAGGACATGAGAGCAGAATTGAGTAAATTTCAGACCAAAGTACAAGCAGAAATGACAGATATTAAAAATGAGGTAAGTGAACTGAAAAACACAGGGGAAGGCCTCAAAAGCAGAGTAAGAGTTACTGAAGAAAGAATTAGTGATCTTGAAGACAAGGTTCAGAGATTCTGTAGACAACACCAGAAGATGGAGAAAAGCCTCACAATCAAAGAACAGACTACCAGAGAAAATCGGGATGAAGCCAAAAAGGAACAACATACGCATAATTGGGCTCCCAGAAGGGCAAGAAGAAAACCCTGATGAAGAAGAAACTGTCAACACCATCATCTCTGAGAAGTTCCCTGAACTGAAGAAAGCATGCTCCCAGATACAGGAGGCCCGTAGGATACCAGCTAAAAGAAACCCCAATAAGAATACTCCAAGACACATCCTTATTAAAATGACAAAAACGATAGACAGAGATAGAATACTGAAAGCAGCAAGATCAAAGAAGGAAATCACATACAAAGGAGCATCCCTGAGATTTACAGCAGACTTCTCAGATGAAACACTCCAAGCCCGAAAACAATGGAGGGATATTGTGAAAAGACTCAATGAACGGCAGGCTTCACCAAGAATTCTTTACCCAGCTAGACTTACTTTCATATGTGAAGGAAAGATATACAACTTCATGGATAAACAACAACTCAGGAAATTCACAGACTTTAAACCAACTTTAAAAGAATAATTGAAGGGTCTATTGTAAAATAAGACAACACAAAACCACAAGTTTAAACAGAAAGATGGCACAAAATCCAATGACAATAATATCTCTCAACGTCAATGGTCTAAATGCACCAATTAAGAGACATAGGGTGGCAAAATGGATTAAAAAACTGAATCCAACATTCTGCTGCCTACAAGAAACACATCTGAATAATCAGAGCAAACACAGACTCAAAGTCAAAGGCTGGAAGACCATTCTCCACGCAAACAACTCCTCCAAAAGGTGGGTGTGGCCAAACTCGTATATGACAATATAGACTTCAGGCTGAAAAAGGTTAAAGGCACAATGAAGGCAATTTCTTAATAATTAAGGGGTATGTATACCAGGAAGAAATCACACTACTAAACATATATGCGCCAAACGAGTGGCCAGAAAATACTTAAAATGACTACTAATAGACCTCAAAGAAGACATTAACAGTAGCACAATAATTGTCAGAGAATTCAACAATGCCTTATTGACTATGGATAGATTGATGAGACTGAAACTCACCAGGGAAATACTGGACCTGAAGGAAGAAATGGAAGAAAGAGAGCTGGTTGATATATAAGGGCTTTTCATCCCCAAAAAACTGAATACACAATTTTTTACAGTGCACATGGAACATTCTCCTAGATAGACCATATACTGAGCCACAAAGCATACCTCAACAAAATAAAAAAGATAGAATTTGTGTCAATTATCTTTTCAGATCATGACACAATGAAAATAGTAGTTAACCATACACAGAAGCAGGGAGTCAAACCAAACTGGAAACTGAACAGCTCACGGCTGAACAACAAATGGGTCATAGAAGAAATCAAACAGGAAATACAAAGATTCCTACAAACAAATGACAATGAAGATACCAAGTATCAGAACTGTGGGACACAGCAAAAGCTGTGTTAAAAGGAAAGTTCATAGCTCTGCAAGCATTCATAAGGAAAGAAGAAAGGGCCCATATAAATAACCTGACCTCACAGCTGAAAATATTAGAAAAAGACCAACATAAGAAGTTTAACCCAGGCAGAAGGAAGGGAAATAATAAAAGTTAGGGAGGAAATCAACGAGCTGGAAACCAAAAAAAAATCCAAAATATTAATGAAACCAAGAGTTGGTTCTTTGAAAATTTAAACAAGATTGACAAGCCACTGGCAAGACTTGAAAGGACAGGAAAAGAGAAAACCCAATAAATAGAATCAGAAATAAAAATGATGACATCACAACAAAAACCACAGAAATTCAAAAGATCATCAGAGATTACTTTAAGAGTCTGTATGCCATGAAAAATGAGAATATAGAAGAAATGGATAAATTCCTGAAGTCCTATAACCTCCCATGATTGAAATAAGAAGATCTCCAATACCTGAATAAGCTTATCGCCATTGAGGAAATTGAAACAATAATTAAAAGTCTGCCCAAACACAAAGGCCCAGGTCCAGATGGGTTCACTAGCAAATTCTACCAAACCTTTAAGGTGCCTGTCCTGTTCAAGCTCTTCCAGGAAATAGATGAAACAGAAACACTCCCAAACAGCTTCTACGAGGCACACATCACCCTAATACCCAAAATAGGGAGAGACAACACAAAGAAGGAAAATTACAGACCAATCTCCTTGATGAACACAGATGCTAAGATCTTCAACAAAATACTAGCAAACAGAATCCAAAGACTCATCAAAAGATCATACATCATGACCAAGTAGGATTCATCCCGGGAATGCAAGGATGGTTCATCATTCGCAAATCAATCAACATAATACATCTTATCAGTGAGAGAAAAATAAAAACCATATGATCCTATCAATAGATAGAGAAAAAGCATTTGACAAGATCAGGCACCTATTCATGATTAAAACCCTTCAGAAAATGGGAATTGAAGGAAGCTTCCTCAAGATAGTCAAAGCCATCTACCAAAAGCCCACAGCGAGTATCATTCTCAATGGGGAAAAATCGAAAGCCTTCCCCTTAAGATCAGGAACACAACAAGGTTGCTTTCTCTCACGTCTTTTATTCAATGTAGTACTGGAAGTACTCGCCATAGCAATAAGAGAAGAAAAGTACATTAAGGGCATCCAGATAGGCTAGGAAGAAATCAAGCTATCATTATTTGCAGATGACATGATATTATACTTAGAGAACCTTAAGCTCTTAGAAACAATAGATATGTATAGTAGAGTGGCAGGGTACAAAATCAATGCCCAAATGTCGGTGGCTTTCCAATACACAAATAACGAAAGAGAAGAAAGGGATATTAAGAAATCGATTCCATTCACAATTGTGCCACAGAAAATCAAATACCTAGGAATCAGCTTAACTAAGTGTGTAAAGGACCTGTACAAAGAGAACTACAAGACACTGCTTCAAGAAATAAAAGAGGACACAAGGAAATGGAAACACATTCCCTGCTCATGGATGGGGAGAATTAACAGTGTCAAGATGGTAATACTCCCTAGAGCTTTGTACAGATTCAATGCGGTCCCTATAAGGATACCCATGACATTCTTTAAAGAAATTGACAAAACACTCCTGAAATTCGTATGGAAATATAAACCCCCCACGCATAGCTAAAGCAATCCTTGGGAAGAAGAAGATGGGAGGCATCACCTTCCCCAACCTCAAACTGTACTACAAAGCAACAGTAATAAAAACAGCGTGGTACTGGAATGAAAACAGACCTGTGGATCTATGGAATAGAGTTGAGTATCCTGACACCCACCCTCAAAGAATGATCAGTTAATCTTTGATAAAGGTGCAAAGAGTCCAAACTGGAGTAAGGAAAACCTCTTCAACAAGTGGTGCTTGGGAAAACTGGACAGATACATGTAAAAAAATGAATTTGGACCTGTGTCTAACACCTTGCACAAAAAATCAGATCAAAATGGATTAAAGATCACAATATCAGACCTGAATCCATAAAATACATTGAAGAAAATATAGGAAAAACCCTCCACGACATTGAAGCTAAAGATCTCTTCAAAGGTGAAACACCATTAACAAAGCAACTAGAAGAAAAGATAAACATATGGGACTATATGAAACTATAGAGCTTCTGCATCTCAAAAGAAACAGTAACTAAGATACAAAGGTAGTCCACAGAATGGGAAAGAATATTCACCCAATACCCATCTGGTAAGTGGTTAATATCCAGGATATATCAGGCACTGGTACAGCTACATAAGAATAAAACAGCCAACCCCATAAAAAATGGGGAGAAGAGATGAACAGAAACTTTGACAAGGAAGAGATTCGAATGGCCAAAAGGCATATGAAAAAATGCTCATCATCACTAATCATCAGAGAGATGCAAATGAAAACAACAATGAGATATCATCTCACACCACAGAGGCTGTCCCATATTCAAAAGTGTAAAAGCAACAAGTGCTGGTGTGGATGTGGGGAAAAGGGCACTCTCATACATTGTTGGTGGGAATGTCGACTTGAACAACCTTTCTGGAAAACTATACGGACGTTCCTTCAAAGATTAGAAATTGAGCTCCCTTTTTGTCCCAGCCATACCACTCCTGGGAATATACCCTGGGAAGCCAAAAACACACAGCGGAAACACAATCCACACTTTTATTTTCATAGCAGCACTATTCACAATAGCCAGAACCTGGAAACAACCAGTGTGCCCGAGAACTGATGATTGGATAAAGAAACTTTGGTACATCTACACAATGGAATACTATGCAGCTGTTAGGAAAAATGAAGTTATGAAATTTGCCTTTAAATGGAACGACATGGAAAGGATCATGTTGAGTGAAATTAGTCAGAAGGAAATAGAGAGACATAGAATGAGTGCATTTATTTGCATGCCATAAATATATCAGGTGTTCTTACCAAAAGTGGAAATTACGGCAAATGTGAGGGAGTCAGAGGTTAGGTAAGGCAGAGAAGGGAACATGTGTGATTAAATGTCGAAAGGGCTGATACCAACATAGAACTGAGCATTAAATACAGGCAAAAAAAATGCACATGATGACTTCCAAGTGTATGTAGTGCAACCCACAATGTGTAGGAGAAGAAAGGGAGAGAGAGGAAAAAAAAGAGATAAAGAAATTGCCATTTAGGCAGGCTGTGGGAGGGGGGAAGGAATTGGGGACATTGGTGGTGGGAAATGGGCACTGGTGGAGGGCTGGTGCTGGAACACTCTGTGACGGAAACCTCCAAACATGAACAACGTTGTGATTATATAGCTCACGGTGGTATAATAAAATGTTTAATTAAAAAAAGTCTCAGGATGTGCATGCTTTACTGGTGGCCTCCGCGCACCCTGAGTGCCCAAGTAATGAAGGGCAGTGGTCACACCTCCAGTGCTGGTCCCTGCCAGAGCTTCTGCTAGGGATTCAGGGGCCCTGCCAGCAGGTCAACCTAGCTCGGTGGTGCAAAGGCACCAACAGCCAGAGGGCGCCCTTGGGCAACCCCCAATTCACAGCATCTGTCTAACCAGTTTACAACCCAAGACTGTCTCCCCAAGAAGTTAAAGCACCCAGAGTTAGGCATGTGGGAGCCACACTCACAGGCCGCCTTAGGCTCACCCATCGATGCAAGTGGATCTTACTTAATGGCTGCGTTTCATGCCATCTTACTTAATGGCTGCACTTCTGAAACTCATAAATGTACCATGAAGGAGATCAGAAACAGCATTTAAGAAGTTCATTCATGAGCCATGATCCAGAGACTCATATATAAATCTTGAGAGAGATCAACAAGTGGCAGAGATGCTCCCCCATCCACTCGGCTGTATATCTAGGGCACCTCAGATGGGGACAGGTTTTAATCTGACCCAACCAAACAGAACTGGAGCAGCCGAAACACTACACAACCCACAATTGCAGTCATGTTTAAGGCCAGATTCCACCACTTGGATGAGCCTTGCCCATGAGTGAATCCATTGAAAATGTCAGGTATGCAGGTTTCTGCGACTAAATTCTCCAGGTTTTCATGGAGTCAGGGATGGCCCCTATCCCCCTCCCTCACCCTTTTCTTCAGAAGGCCCAGTGGCCCCACTCATGAACTGCCTCAGGCGCCAAAGTAATCTCATCACAGGCCATGGTTGAAAAAATCAATTACAATATCTGGAATTATCAAGCTCTAGCATGCTGACAAACCAGTATCACATGGTAGTGTAAGTATAAGGCATTCAATAACAAAATAAGTAGTCACAATGTTTATTCTGCAACAACTTATCAATAATTTCTTATACAAAGGGCTTAATGACCCAATTGTTCCATCATGAGACCGAACAATCCTCATTGACTTTCTGACTTTCTTCTAAGAAAATATTTTTCGATCATATATAATCAAATTAGCTATAACAAACAATGTAAAATAAATAATTGAGTGTCTGCTTAGAACAGGCTCAAGCAGCAGTTGGGAGAATCTGAAATAATTGTTGTCTGTAGTTGCAATGATGGTGGATTTTTGGGATTGAATAATGGACATTTGTAAGAAATTAACATGAATGTCTTTGCTAAAAAACTGATGAGAAGCCCACTACATTTTAATAAGTTCAGTAACTGGAAGCTATAGCACAGATAGCTCAATTCACATGGAGCATCCCACTAAAAATGCCATAAATTCAGCAATACTCTTCTGATATATGTTGTAATAAGCAATATAATTAGTGCCTGCTAAGGGAGGAGAAATGGGGAGTGGAGGGAAACAAGGGTTTTTGGGGGTGGTAAGGGCACAGTGTTGGTAGGACAGGTGCTGGGATATTGAATAGTTGAAACAACTGTACTGTGAACAATTTTGGAAATTATGGAGCTTAAATAAAGCTTACAAATATAAAAAGTATATGAGTTTCAATGTTTATAGTAGCATTGTTCACAATACTCAGTACATAAAACCATCCAAATGCATTGACAGATTAGATTTGAAAAATGCATAATGAATGTTTTAAGGGCTCAGTTTCATATTTTTTCCATGTATATAATATTAGGTCCATCATAAAAATACTAATGATACCACAGTCCACTTTACTCCCTCTGAGTTATTATATCAGCAAAACGAAATATTTGTATAATTTAAAAAACACTTTTCAATCAAAACGATATTTGCTTTGAAAGTTTTTGCAAAGCAGGGTCATATTTTCTCCAATGGAAATTTACCATAATGCGGAAAAATAAGTATGAAAGCAATATATTTCTCTTCTGCCTTTTACATGTCATAGAGTAAGTCATGTGCCAAAAAACAAATGCTTAAGAATTATTTTCCTGGAAAGTTCTAAACACTTAAGTAGATTTTTAAGGATTTATATAATTCCTCAAAGGTTATAAATTCATCAAAACAGGGTAATATTCTTTCACTTGATCACTTGATTATTTGATATCCTGCTATTGTTGATTTCCTCGACCAGGAGCCAGTATTGTTTCCATTTGACCCTATCACGTGCCAGTGTAGCCCAACAGAATCTCCTTGCTCCAGGAATACGAAGAGCCTCAAACCATTCGTTCAGGGATTTGACGAAGAAGTCTGACCACTTGTAGGTGGACAGCCACGTAATCTTTTTACATCAATGGGATCCATGTTAATATTATAAAGGATATAATATTCTTATAATATAATCTTTTAGGATTCATTGATGTAGTGGCAGTGTTAGTACTTCATTCTAAATATCTCATTGTAGTCACTAGATGGTTGACCTTTAAATTGATTTTAGCTTTGACTACTGCAAATAATCTGTCATAGACATTCAGTAAAATGTTTTAGGGGACATTTTTTAATTTATAGTGCATATACAAATAGGGAGGAATGCTATAAAACCACAAGAAGGCAAGTAAAGGAAAATCCATAAAATGGAAGAAAATATTTTCAAATTGTACATTTGATAAGGTTCATATATACATATATTCCTTTTGAGGGAAACCCTGGCAATTCTCACAGATTACTCCTGGCAATGGCTAAAGAATTACTCCTGGCATTGTGCCAGGGATCAAACCCTGGTCAGCCAAGTGCAAGGCAAATGCAGTATCCACTGTACCCAAATGGTCCTGCTCTGTGTGGGACATATATTTAAAAGTCTCATAATAGTACTAATAACACAGTAATAATAAACTAAATAACACATAAAACTATACAAAATATAAGAAAAATATTTTAAAATATGAAAGGTTACAAATATCCCTAAGCACATGGAAAGGGTTGATGTCATTAGTAATCACTAAACTAGGAATAAAAGCTGTTAAATGACACATTACATCAGCTAGAAAAATGATAATCAAATGTTTAGATATTAACCAACCTTGACAAGAATATAGCTATGTCATTGTCATTAATACTTACATTGCTGATGATAATGTAAATCGTTGTGACCTTTTGGAGATACACTTTGGCCATTTATCAGTTAAGCGTGAAGCTACCACATAATCAAGTATTTTAATTTTTTTATCATCTCCTTCTGATGATAGACATTTTTTAGGATTCATTGATGTAGTGGCAGTGTTAATTCTAAATATCTTTAGAATCTGCCGTCGGTACTCATCAATACACTAGCTCTTCATTCTAAATATCTCATTGTAGTCACTAGATGGTTGACCTTTAAATTGATTTTAGCTTTGACTCCTGCAAATAAATCTGTCATAGACATTTAGTAAAATGTTTTAGGGGACATTTTAGGGGACAAAAAGAGGCGTCGGTGGCGTTGGTGTCCTTGTCAACACGAACATGGCCATCAACATTGATTGATTTGAATGCCTAACAAACCGGATAGGACGATTACACTTGAAGAGATGTGGCCCACTGCCAGCAATTTCTATCTTCATTGTCTATGCACCAACATCCACATACAAAGAAGATGAAATTATACATGGAATTGGAGGAGTCCTATAAAAAAGATCACACCTTCTACAAGAACATAGTCGGTGATTTTAATGTCAAGATAGGACTAAAATGATCGGCTGAAGAACTCCACATCGGGACCCATGGCCTAGAATGGAAAGAAAAGGGTGAGAGACTATCTGAGTTCATCATGTCCACCAAGACCATTCATGGGAACTCACTGTTCCAGAAGGCTGAAGCGAAACATTGGACATGGGAATCTCCTGGCGGTCAGTTCCACAATGAAATTGACCACATCATCTTCAATCGACAGTTTTGTCTGACCGTTGTAGCTGTCGTCCCCAAATTCCAAACAGGATCGGTCCACAGTCTCCTTTGTGCAAAATTCTACTTCCCGCAAGGGGAGAAAAGGCTGCAAAAGTTTAAGAAGAGAACTCTCAGAGCGACCACCAACTGGGAACTCTTAGGCACCATTGAAGCAACATGGGAAGATACCATCATTGATGACATCGATGAAGATTACAACCAACTGGTTCAGCACCTCCATGATTGTGCGAAGAATGTGAGAGAGAGAAAGACACAAAAGGACGCTTGTCTTCAGAAACTCTTGAGCTCATTCACCAACATGGCAAGGCGTGAGCCTCAGGAGACCAAATGCTAACATCCAAGCTTGCTAAATGGTGCAGAGAAGTGATAAAAGAAGACCTCAAAGACAGAAGAGCAGAAATACTGGAAGATTCAGCAGAAGCCGGGAAAAGCATTCACACTGCCTGCCTGTCCTTGCCAACTATAAGACCAAGATGTCTGCCCTCCGACGCACTGATGGATATATCACTTATTCCAGAAAGCAATGGAGAAGATTATCCAGGACTTCTACTCAAATCACTTTGATAGCCACATCCACCTGCCCACATACCAAATTCCACAGGATGGATATGTCATTCCCAACGTTCTCCCTTCTGAAATCCGACATGCCATCTCATTGGTAAAGAAGGGAACAGCACCAGGCCCAGACAAAGTCAGACCCGAACACCTGAAGAATCTGCCTTTGGTACTCATCAATATACTAGCTCAGCTCTTCACACGCTACTTGTCCGAATGCAGGTGCCCTCCCAATGGAAAACCAGCAGGACAGTCCTACTGTTCAAGAAGGGAGACATTCACGACATCGGCAACTATCGCCCCATCTGCCTGTTGTCTGTCATCTACAAGTTGTTCACACGAGTCATACTGAACAGGATTAGCAGAACACTAGATGAAGGACAAACATGCCAGCAAGCAGGCTTCCGGAAAGGATTCAGCACAATCGACCATATCCACACGGTAACCAATCTCATTGAGGTTTGTAGGGAGTACAAGACAAGATGCCACTCTGTCTCACGTTCATTGATTTACAGAAAGCCTTTGAATCTGTGGAGACTGAAGCAGTCATTGAAGCCCTAGCCAAACAGGGTGTTCAAACCCAATACATCAAGATCCTTCTTGAGCTGTATTATGGATTCACCACCAGGATCTCACATTCTACAAAGAAGTGATCATTAATGTGAAAAGAGGGGTTCGACAGGATGATACCATTTCACCAAAACTCTTCAGCGCCACCAATGAGAACATCATGCAACAATTAGAATGGGAAGGAATGGGAGTGAAGATAGATGGTCGGTAACTACACCACCTCCGCTTCAATGATGACATCGTTCTAATAACATCAAACATTAGACAAGCGGCACAAATGCTGGCTGACTTCGACCAAGAATGTGGAAAGATAGGTCTACAGCTGAATCTAAAGAAAACCATGTTTATGAAGAATGAACTAGTTCCAGAGGCCCCATTCACTCTCAATGGAACAAACATCTCTGAATGCAGCAGTTTTGTGTACCTAGGTCAAGAAATCAACATGATGAACGACCTAAAACCTGAGCTGCGCAGGAGGAAGAAAGCGGCATGGAATGCCTTCAAAGGCATCGAAGAAATAGCTAAAAGGACAACGAACCTCCAGCTCCGGACACATCTCTTCGACTCCACCTTTCTCCCTGCATTAACATACGCCTCAGAGACCTGGGCCCTACGAAAGCAGGATGAGAATGCTATTCGGGTCTCCCAGAGAGGAATCGAAAGAGCTATGCTTGGAATATCACGCCTCACTCAAGTGAGAGAAGGAACCCGGAGTTCTGACCTCCGTCGCTATTCCAGAATCAGAGACGCTGTCTCGTTTGCCAAGGCATTGAAAACCAGATGGGCTGGACATGCAATGCGATTTGGAGACAACTGCTGGACTAGAGCCATTATGGACTGGATCCCACGTGATGTCAAAATATCACGTGGTCTCCCACCTACAAGATGGTCAGACTCCTTGTCAAGACCCTGAAGGAACAGTTTGAGCCTCTTCATATTCCTAAATCAACCAGATGCCATTGGGCTACATTGGCACGTGATAGGGTCAATGGAAATGTTACTGTCACCTGCTCGAGCAAATCAATGAATAATGGGATTCAAGTGATCAAGTGATCTCCTTCTGATACTAAACTTATTAACAATATTCAAAGTTTCCAGCTCTTTGTGAGGACAACCTTTAAAAAAATTATATCACTGTTAGATAGGCAATTACAAAGCTGTTCTTGATCCAGTTTCAGTAATACAATGTTGCAGTAACCATCCCTCTACTAGTGCACATTCCCCAACATCAATGTCCCCATTTTCCTTGCCTTCCTCTATGGCAGTCACTTTTCCTCTCTCTCTCTCTATGTCTCTCTCTATTCTCTCTCTCTATCTCTCTCTTCTTTTGTGCATTTTGGTTTGCAATATGTACACTGAGGGTTATCATACATATCCCTTTATCTAGTTTCAGTACTAAGGACATCATCAAAATTCAGATCTGGCAATACTATTAGAAAGCTAGATAAAGAAATGTGTCTGTCTTTTCTTATCCATTACATCAGGTAGTGGAATTATTTCTCAAATGCTGGATAATCCCTTATACACTAAATTAATCTCTCTACTAAGGATTTTTAATCGATTGATGAACTCTCCTTTCCGGAAGCCAGCTTGCTCGCATGGTTGTCCTTCATCTAATGTTCTGCCAATCCTGTTCAGGATGACTTGAGTGAACAGCTTGTAGATGACAGAAAACAGGCAGATGGGGCGATAGTTGCCAATGTTGTGAATGTGTCCTTTCTTGAACAGTAGAACTGTCCTGCTGGTTTTCCATTGGGTGGGAACCAAGCATTCAGACAGGTAGCTTGTGAAGAGCTGAGCTAGTATATTGATGAGTACTGATCGCATATTCTTCAGTGTTCATATCTGACTTTGTCTGGGTCTGGTGCTGTTCCCTTTTTTACTGATGAAATGTCATGTCGGATTTCAGAATGGAGAACGTTGGGAATGACATATCCATCCTGTGGAATTTGGACATGGCTATCAAAGAGATCTGAGTAGAAGACATGCATAATCTTCTCCATTGCCTTTCTGGAAGATGTGATAGATCCATCAGGGCGTTGGAGGGAAGTCATCTTGGTCTTATAGTTGGCGAAGGACAGGTGGGCTGTGCGAATGCACTTCCCAGCTTCTGCTCATCTTCCAGTATTTCTGCTCTTCTGTCTTTGAGATCTTCCTTTATCGCTTCTCTGCAATGCTTTGCAAGATTAGACGTTTGCATTAGTCGCCTGAGGCTGGCACCGTGCCACGTTGGTGAATGAGCTCGAGAGTTTCTGATGACAGGAGTCCTTTTTTGTCTTTCTCTCTCTCTCAGCATTCTTCGCACAATCATGGAGGTGCTGAACCAGTCGGTTGTATTCTTCATAGATGTTGTCAGTGATGGTATCTTCCCATGTTGCCGCAATGGCACTAAAGAGTTCCCAGTTGGTGGTCGTTGTGGGAGTTCTCTTCTTAAACTTTGCAGCCTTTTCTTCCCATTGCGGGAAGTAGAATTTTGCACGAAGGAGATGGTGGTCCGATCCTGTTTGGAATTTGGGGACGACAGCAACATGGTCAGGCAAAACTGTAAATTGAAGAAAATGTTGTCAATTTCTTTGTGAAACTGTCCACCAGGAGATTCCCATGTCCAACATTTCGCTTCAGCCTTCTGGAACAGTGAGTTCACATGAATGGTCTTGGTGGACATGATGAACTCAGATAGTCTCTCAGCACAATCGACCATAATCACACAGTAACCAAGCTCATTGAGGTTTGTAGGGAGTACAAGATGCCGCTCTTTCTCACGTTCATTGATTTAAAGAAAGCCTTTGATTCTGTGGATACTGAAGCAGTCATCGAAGCCCTAGCCAAACAGGGTGTTCAAACCCAATACATCAAGATCCTTCGTGAGCTGTGTTACAGATTCACCACCAGGATCTCACCATTCTACGAGGAAGTGATCATTGATGTCAAAAAGAGGGGTTCAACAGGGTGATATCATTTTATGAAAACTCTTTAGTGCCACCCTCAAGAACATCATGCTACAATTAGAATGGGAAGGAATGGGAGAGAAGATATACAGTCAGCAACTACACCACCTCCACATTGCCGATGTTATCGTTCTAATAACAACAAGCATTAGTCAAGCAGCACAAATACTGGCTGACTTCGACTGAGAATGTGGAAAGATAGGTTTACAGCTGAATCTAAACAAAACAATGTTCATGAAAAATGAACTAGTTCCAGAGGCCCCATTCACTCTCAATGGAACAGACATCTCTGAATGCAGCAGTTATATGTACTTAGGTCGAGAAGTCAACATGATGAATGACCTAAAACCTGAGCTGCGCAGCAGGAGGAGAGCGGCATGGAATGCCTTTAAAGGCATTGAAGAAATAGCGAAAAGGACAAAGAACCTCCAGCTCCAGGCACATCTCTTCGACTCCACCATTCTCCCTGCCTACCTGCATTAACATACGCCTCAGAGACCTGGGCCCTACGAAAGCAGGATGAGAATGCTATTCTGGTCTCCCAGAGAGGAATCGAAAGGGCTATGCTTGGAATATCACGCCTTACTCAAGTGAGAGAAGGAACCCGGAGTTCTGACCTCTGTCGCTATTCCAGAATCAGGGATGCTGTCTCGTTTGCCAAGGCATTGAAAATCAGATGGGCTGGATATGTAATGCGATTTGTAGACGACCGCTGGACTAGAGCGGTTACCAAATGGATCCCACGGGATGGTCAGACTTCTTTGTCAAGACCCTGAAGGAATGCTTTGAGGCTCTTTGTATTCCTGAATCAACCAGATGCCATTGGGTTACAGTGGCACCTGATAGGGTCCAATAGAAATGTTACTGGCACCCGCTCAAGCAAATCAATGAATAACGGGATTCAAGTGATCAAGTGACGAACTTTCTGCCTCTGATGTTAATTATGAAAAGACAATACAGACATTATATATCATCCTTCAACTTTTTGAAAATAGTATACATGCCACAACTCTTTCATCCAAATTGTGTTCGATTCTTAAATATAAAGACTAATTGGGTTTTTCTATGTTCTTGATATGACAAAGAAACAAGGCAAAGACTAATCTGTTTAGCAAATGAACACGCATTGCAACTAAAATTTTAGTCAGAATTGAAATATTTTTTTATCAGATGAATGTATTTCATTTGCCAGTTTGGCTTTAAATATTATTTGAAGAAATATTGATATTATAATCCTGCTTTTATATTTTTATTATTTGATTTTTTTCTTGGTTGTCAGTACCATAGAAAATTTTATTCACATATTACCTCACTATTTGTAAACATTTAATTGGAATATCAATAATGGTAAAGCTGCTACTTCTGTTTGCCAGTCTGAAGTCAGAACATACCAACATATGTTTCTTATTTCCATATGAAGTTTTTAACTGCTGTTTTTCTAACTCTCCACAATTCTTTAGTTTTCATATTAAAATGTCAAATCTACTCCATACTTTCTTCTTTGGAGAGCTATTATTCTTTCATAACTTTCTAAAGGGAAAAAAGTACTTATATACTTGTCAGAAAGCATAAACTTAAGTTGTCTCTACCAGGCCATATCAAAATAAATTTTGATATCTTAGTGAAGAGAAGGCGTATTTATAGACGAGTTGATATGCGTGGTGGCGTATCGCTCCATGTTTTCTTACAGTAAGGCATATTCTTTAATTTAGATGCATCACTGAACATTAGTGTATCTTCACTACTCACTTTACTCAAATCATAACTGAAAGAATATTATATTGCTATAGTTATTAAAACAAAGGGAATTAAGAAACATTCAGCTTTGAATTTTGAATATTAAAGCTCTGATGACAAAGAAAAAGTAAATTATGACTAAATCTTATTTTTTCTAGATATTTTCTAAGATATGTCCAATATTCAACTTCTCATGTTATTTTCACTACTAGTAGGTTTGTATCCAAGTTGCATATTTAGTCATTATGCTTAAAAGAGAAGAAATTATATATGCAGAAAGTTTAATAAACCAAAGTTAGAGCTGTGGTACTTTTTTTTGAGAAAATTGAATCAACATTTGTCAGTAGAAAATGAAATATGACATTTGGAGAATATGATAGAATAAATTCATGATGCACATCAGATACTCTAAAAAAGAAAAATTAAAGAATATTTACATTATCTCAATTCATTATTTTGAACCATGTAAATGAAAGGGTTTATTGATTGATGCTTTGTAATATCTCAAAGGAAAATTGAAGTTATTTGCTAATGCATCTATATTTAAAGAAAATTTCAGATACATATCACAATTGTCAACCATCATTTTGCAAAAGAGGGAGATAAGTCCCTGGAAGGGAAAGGAATATAGGGTAAACCCTATCCACAAGGCTTGTGTGTTGCCACCTTCTAATAATCTAAGTTCAGTTCTCCCAGAATGTCAAACTCTTTGTGGGACAATGATCTCATAATTATCAAAGTAAGAAAGTTCTGATAGGGGGCGAGCGATAGCCCAGTGGGTAGGGCGTTTGCCTCGCATGCAGCAGGCCTAAGCCAGCCCGGGTTCGATCCCTGGCATCCCATGAGGTCCCCTGAGCACTGCCAGGAGTAATTCCTGATTTCAGAGCCAGGAGAAACCCCTGAGCATCGCTGGGTGTGACCCAAAAAGCAAAAAAAAAAAAAAAAGAAAGTTCTGATAAAATGTTTCTGTTTTAATTTGTCTTATATAGCATAAAGAATTATGCTATATATAGGACAAAGAACCTCTGGCTCTGGGCACATCTCTTTGACTCCACCGTTCTCCCTGCATTAACATACGCCTCAGAGACCTGGACCCTATGAAAGCAGGATGAGAATGCTATTCGGGTCTCCCAGAGAGGAATCGAAAGAGCTATGCTTGGAATATTACGCCTCACTCAAGTGAGAGAAGGAACCCGGAGTTCTGACCTCCGTCGCTATTCCAGAATCAGGGACGCTGTCTCGTTTGCCAAGGCATCGAAAATCAGATGGGCTGGACATGTAATGCGATTTGGAGACAACTGCTGGACTAGAGCCATTACCGACTGGATCCCACGGGATGTCAAAAGATCACTTGGCCGCCTACCTACAAGATGGTCAGACTTCCTTGTCAAGACCCTGAAGGAACAATTTGAGGCTCTTCATATTCCTGAATCAACCAGATGCCATTGGGCTACATTGGCACGTGATAGGGTCCAATGGAAATGTTACTGGCACCCGATCGAGCAAATCAATGAATAACGGATTCAAGTGATCAAGTGATATAGCATAAAATCTTTCTGAGGATTGAAATTCCCAGGCACTTCTGGAAAGAGAGGGAGTGAATTTTTTCATTAATACTTAGTAATTATAAAGCTATTCCTAGTCTAAATATAGTTTTTTAAATGTTTAATAGTTTAATCATTTTAGTATTATAAATTTTTGCATTTGATTAACTAAAAGCATGAGATGCTTTTTAAAACATTGTTCTTAAAAATTCTCATCCTTGGAATGTTTGGTTTTTAAAGAAATGTTTTATCATAAAAAAGTAAGGATTGGAGAGATAGCCGCACACAGCTGACATGGAGCGATCTCTGGTACTACACACAATTCCCAAAGAACCTCCAAGAGTGAGACCTGAGGACAAAGTCAGGAGTAAGCCCTGACCACCACCAGGTGTGCCAAAAAAGCAGGAGGGAAAAAGGAAAATATATAGAAGTAAAAGTAATTGAAAAATCAATTCTTTAATTTTCATTCAATGTTTTATGCAAAATTAGGCACTTTTTTAACTATTGCCCTGGTTCTAAGAAGTATTGACATCTTAAAATTCCAAAGCTTCCATTTGCTGAATCTGAAGTATTTCTAATTTCTTTGATGGCTAAGTGATTCCTAGCACTGCTCCAGTGAACACTTCCATGACATATTCTTGCCCAGTATTTAAATTATCCTTGATCTGAGAAGTTTGTGGTCTCATTGCTCTCTATAGGACCTTTTAATATTTACTTTTCCAGATCCCTGTATGGCTTGATCCATCTGTATATAAAAACAAATATTGAAGATCTTGTTACGAGTTTCCTAAGACTAGTCAAAGAGCAAACTGCTCAATATCAAGCTCTAAAGAATATCTTCTTGATGGTGATTACTGAATTAATTTAAGTGACTTCATAGTTCCGTGTTTAATCAAAATTAATGAATTCATCACCACTGCACTGATTTATTTGTATGATTAGACCTAAAAAAGGTCGTTCTCATCATTTTAACCTCTTCTAATCTTGGTTTTTCTATTAAGAGTGTAGATTCAATGTCTCCGGAAAAGAAATGTTTCTTTTCCTGATATTGTGTGCATCAGTTTGATTTTCTAGAAATAGATTTCACTGAGGTTTTAAAAGCACTTAAAAGGAAGAGACTGTGTTTATAAATTTCTTTAAAAAGAATGCCCTAGTTAAATTTATATATCCCAATAGAGCTTTAAAACACTTCTGTTATTATATTCAACCACATCAGAATGATCTCTTTAGTGTTTATTTCCTTTCCTATTATTTTATTTTTATCAAGGGAAGGAATTCTGTTTTACATTTTACATTCTCTCTGAGTACTGAATGATAATGGTAAGCAGTTACTGAGTCATGTCCATTCGCCTGATGGGTGGTATAGTTACATTAAATAATTGGATTATAAACCAATTTATACTTTCTATTTGCTATAACAGGTTTCCCTCAACTGGTCATTTCTGCAGGAATACTACTGTTTTCTGCAGGGTTTCTTCTTCCTTCCTTTAGTCAGGAAGCGGTATCATGAAGAAGTGGAAAGGCAAAAGAGTAAGAAATGTGAGAAGCTTATTTTATTTTCTATTTGATAGAGAGAAAAAGAAACTTGAGAAAGGAAAAGTTAAAAGGCATATATGCAGGGTACTTTTTATGGTGGTGCAAATTGTATAATTTGTGCCTTGAACACTACAACTTTTTCATTCTTTACAGCTCCTGAAGTCAAGAATTCAAAACTGTGTCTTACTGAGATGTCTATAGAGTCATATCCTTTCAAGTCACGAAAAGATATTATTCTTACCTTCTTCAACTCTTCAAGGCATCTCTTTTCTCTTTGCAGGTAAAACTATTCCTATGTTTTCAGTTATAAATTTTGGGTCGAGGTTTTTTTTTTTTGTCTCTTTCATGTTTGCTTGTTTTTTTTATTGCCACATGCCTGATTTTCAACTTTTCTGTTTCTTTCAATTTTTTAGAAAAGTGTCCTTGTTTAATCACATCTAATCAGATTAGACTTATGCATGCAACCTAGGTCAGTTCACCTGAAAGTTTATCATACTCTTTCTGTTTTTGTGCCAAAGACACCATTGCTCAGGGATTATTCCTGACTCTGAACTCAGAAACCACTCCTGGTATGGCTCAAGGAACTATATAGTATGCTAAGGATCAAACCCAGTGTGGGCATATAAAAGGCCCACACATTACTCATGCTATATCTAGTCCCATTTCAAGGTTCTTAATTTAACGACACTTTTAAAGTTGCTTATTCCCCAAAGATGTTTTTTCTTTACTTAGAGGAAAATATTAAGTCTTGACTATTGGGAATCCAATTCTTCAAATATAATGTGATGTAAGCTTGAATACTAGTAGTTAATATCTACCCATATTGTTTATCCAATTCAAAGATTTACCAAGGTCAAAGACCAAGATTACAAGCAAGAGGCAAAATATGATGTGGAGACAAAAATATATGAAGCAAATTTATTTACATTTCAGTAACCTGAGAATAGTGTATATCTACCACCCTTCTTCCCCAACTCTGCCTCAAAAATCTCGCTGTCAGGTTGTGGCTAGGGTATTTTATAATACTGGTTAGAAAACTGTGCAAGAAGAAATTTAGGATTAATGGGTCAAGAAATGAAAGGAGTGCTGTTTCAAAGTTTTCTGGAAAGGGTTTGTGGCTAATAAATACCTAGGGGGAAGGTTTCTGATCATTTCAAAATTGAGATAAGATGTTAAAGCAGCCACTTCGGGACTCTGTACATTAAGTTATTGAGATAAAGCATCCAGCTCTAGGGTCCATATGTTAATCATCAGGAATCGTTCCAGAGAGCCTGCTGCTGCTCTCCCCATTTGCCATCACCATCCATACTTGGATCTGGTTTAATATTGAACATAATATATGAGAACATCTTTCAGTATAAAGACTGGGCAAAGACCAATGGAATCTTGCTGATCTGAGAAGCACATATATAGAGAACAAGATGGTATTTCAAATGCTTCCTCCTTTATAAAGTGGCAGGCTATATTGAAACATTAGAATAACATAGTATTCTATAGGCAAAAAAATTCAATTCATCTGTGTCCTTTTGATGGAAATTATGACAAAGTATGAGTAAGTAAATATCAGTCCAGGACAGACTATCGATAAATATGGTTGTCTATCACATAGATATTTGAACTGTTTCTGAATCTCCCTCATCATTGAGTTGAAATATGATGCAATGCATCTGAGGATCTGATCATTTTCTTTGCAAAGTGAATTTTATTAAGTTGACAGTCTAGAATCAAGCTTGATATTGAAAAGGTCAGACTGGTAAATTAGATGGGATTTGCTGGCACTCGTCTTTATCTTTTTCATCTTCACAGATGGCATAGCTCTCTAAACTGTCAAGGATCATATTTTATTTCACTTTTTCTTTACCTTTGTTTTAGTTTTAGCTATTTCATTTAGACTTGGACAACAGTTTCTGTGACGTATCAAGCTCTTCATTTGTATCATACATTTCCAGATGCAAGAATAACTGAAGGGTGTGCTTTGGATATGTAACAGACAGGAAGGTTCACAGGACTACTGTATATGTTCCAAGTCTAACAGAGAGAGGTCAGGGTTACGTTTTAGGTTGGCCCCTGGTATCATTGCAAATAGCCAAGCAGATCTAGACATGCAGGGTATCTATGCCCTCTTAGTTTAGTTAACTAAATAGATATAAATTGGAAATCCATACTATATGCATTTGGCACAGAACTGAAGTTCGTCTTCTTTAAAGCTTGAATTTTATTCTATGCCATAAATATAGAATGGGAAAGCTGTTATTTTCTAGAAATAGATTCAGAGATTGTGACAGAGGAAAGTTGGCCACGGCTCCTAATCATCCATTTTGCTTGTGTTTTATTTTACAGCTTGAACACCACCTTTACTGCTGCCAGTCTGTATTCTGCCTCTGAGCATAACGTTTTTATTATCCACATGCATTTCTGTGGGAGTTAGAACTTCCTACCTGCTAGTCTCAAGAGCGTGCATCTTTCCTTATGACTAACTCCTAATAATTTGCCTCCATGATGTTTGGATTCTATATTTTTATTATTCTTAGGAAGACGAGCTCAGTCTGAAGTTATCACCTTTGTCCTAATATAATTATCAAGTTCTGGTTGAAATGAAGGGGAGCAAAGGGTTCCAGGTGATCTAATAAGGAACATTGGCCACCACACCTAGGGGTAGCCAGTCTGACAGATAATAGACATGGCTAAGGGGTGGGAAGAATGTCTGTAACGGGAACACAGGTGAGGCAACTGCTTCGTTGACTTCTCACCTGTTCCTGGGTAGATGACAGGAAAGGAGCAATTTTCAGCTATATCATATGAACTGAGAACAAAGGGAAACCAATGGGACAATGCCCACCATGCAGAGGGCTTGAGAGGCAGACCAGAGTTCTAGTGACAGACTATCAGCAACAGAGCAGAAGGAACAGCAGTGGATTCTGATAGATACAGCTCTCAAGAGAGGAGATCAAGGACTACGTGCTAGAAACCTATAAGAAATCAATGTGAGGTCTGGACATAGAATATTGGGGAAATCCAGTACTGCCCTCTTAGAACTATTATATAAATAATTTCACAAATCTGAAGTTTTATATGCTAAGTTTACATACACAATTCAAGAACTTACTCAGGAACTAATCCTGTTTTTTAATAACACCACCATAAATTTCTCAGTTGTTCTGGTGTCTCCATCAATAAAATAATTCCTTAATTTTTTGGCCTTAACACTGAATTAAAAAGGTGTGAATTTTCTAGTCTAATATAGTACCTAAATTGTAGCATCTCAGGATTAAGATTTCCTTTATGTAAATCACTTTCTACCTATAAGCCCATCATAATTCTAGACTAATCCTGGGCTATTTTCTGTCATTATAAGAAAAATACATTTTTATTTATTTATTTTATTTATTATTATTATTATCTTTTGCTTTTTGGGTCACACCCAGTGATGCTCAGGGGTTGCTCCTGGCTCTGCACTTAGGAATTACTCCTAAGCGGTGCTCGGGGACCATATGGAATGCCGGTGATCGAACCCGGGCTGGCATAGGCCGGCCGTGTGCAAGGCAAACGCCCTACATGCTGGGCTATCGCTCCGGCCCTTATTTGGTTTTTGCGTCACACCTGTCTGTGTTCAGTTTACTTCTAGCAGAGCATAAACTTCTAGTTCATGGGACACTGTTGGTGGGGCTCAGGGGACCACATTGGATGCCAGAAATGAACCCTAGTCAACTATTTGTACCATAAGTGCCTTACCTGCTGTGTTATCTCTCTGGCCCCAGTCTTATTTTTAAATGTTAAAATAGATTATACATTTCATAAAATAAATTTGTGGTATACAGAAATAGTGTTAATCTTGATTACAATGAAACATAAGAATTTAATCCTTTGTCAAATCTCACAAAAATGAATGTCTAATAGGGTGGATTTATTATATGCAAATTATAATTCTAGAAGACTGACATGAAAAGACTAAATATTTAATGAGCTGAAAACAATTTTCTCAATTAGCCCAAGGTCACACAACTAAAAAGTGATGGATTTAGAGATCTAACTCAGTTTGATTCTAGAGCTTAGTGTTTAAACCATATTAATTACAATGCAAACTTATTTTAATAAAATGAATTAATATGTCAATGTCCTAATTTTCAAAATTCACTCATTAGGAGACAGAAAATTTCAGACCTCTAGTATATCACTGGAACAGTGATGTCCTTTAAAACTTCAATAAGAGCTTCATGGCTGACAAAACTGTCTAGGCACTGGACTGCTCCTTATTATTCCCCAGTTTACTCAGGACATAAGACGACTCCTATGAAGAACTCAGATGGCAAAACATATTTTGTGAAATTTTTCAAGCATGGGGTCAAGAGGAGCAGTTACAGGGCTTATGTTGCTTGTCTCAGCCAACCCTGTTCTATCACTACACTGTGTATGTTTCCCCTAACATCACTTAAGAGTCATCCCTGAGCCCAAAGCTAGCCATCAGATCTAACCAACACTAGTGTGACCCAAATCCTCCTCTGCTGCAGGACTCCTAGAGCCTCTGCATCTGCCCTGGATTCCCTCATGCAGGTTACTTTGTAGATAGGCGGGTAGTTTAAATGTGGCAGTTTATCTGACCATGTATTCTGTACTGGCTGGTATAAATATTCTCTCATGTTACCACAGTCATAGTGGGACTAGCTAGATCTTACCAGCATATTTGCCTGGCCACATTGGATCTCCAAGTAATTAGCCCAGAGAGAAATGCTGTTTGCCTCCAAGCAAGCAAGCATGTCTCCCCTGATAACTCAAAGGCAACTAAAATACAAAACTACTCCTGAAGTAGAGGAGACTTTTGTGAAGGCTTGGAGAAATATTTAACTGGCATTAGTATGGTCTTTGGTACAGAGGCGTGCCATCTCAGAAACCCCCTTATCTACCCTATAAAGGCATTTCCAGGCAGATCTTGGCTCAAAACATTAGCATATAAAAGGGCTTAGGTGAGGTGCTGGGAGAAATTACCTGAGAGCATTTGACCCTCCCTGCTTCCCATTATAGTGGGAGGTCTGAGTTGCAGGGTTATAAAACTAGCCTGCTTCCTCTATTGCTCTCTCTCTTTTGGGGCTCTCTTTTGGGACTTTCACTCTTCTTGGGAGTCTTGTCTTTGTCTCCTTTTTACAGGGCCTTAACACATGGTGGCCACCATCTTGGCCCACACATGGCTGAGGTTCTAGCCAGGAATACTAAGTACAAGATTTTTCCTATTGCTGATTTGTATGCTTGAACCTGTGACATAAAGCATTTTATTTTATTGCTTTTTTGGGTAACACTCCGCAATGCTCATGGATTTCTCTGGCTCTGCACTCAGGAATTTCTCCTGGCGGTGCTCAGGAGACCATATGGTATGCCAGGGATCGAACCCAGGTCAGAATGGGCCGGCTGTGAGCAAGGCAAACACCCTACCTGCTGGGCTATCGCTCCAGCCCCAAGTAAAGCATTTTTTCTTTTTTTTTATTTTTTATCACACTATCACTGTATGAACTGTCTTCCCGTTCATCGTCGATTTGCTCCAGCAGGCACCAGTAACATCTCCATATGATCTGTCTCATGCAAGTAGAGCCCAAGGGCACCTGCTTGCTCCAGGATCATAAAGAGCTACAAACCATTCCATCAGGTCATGGGAATGAGGTCTATAATTGTTACTGGTATCTGGCATATCAAATACGACATGGGTAGCTTGCCAGGCTCTGCTGTGGGGGCTCTGGCGGGTAGCATACTCTTGTAGTCATCTCAAAATCCAGCATTTATTGATGAACCGCACGGTCGCAAACATTATTTATATAAGTATTTTATTTATTATTATTATTGTTTATTATTATTATTACTGTTTATTATTTTATAAGTATTTTAATATACCACTGTGAGGATATACAATTACAAAGATGTTCATATTTGAATTTTGGTCATGCAGTGTCCCAGCACCCATCCCTCCACCAGTGCCCATCTCCCATCACCAATATCCCCAGTTCCCTCCCTCCTGCCCCAGCCGGCCTCCATGGCAGGTTCTTTATTTCTTTCCCTTTTCTCTCTATCTCTTTCTCTTTTCCTTCCCTTCCAGACTATGGATTACAGACATACATTAAAGGGCTGTCATGTGTATCTTTTTGCCTGTAAACCCGAGCAGGATTCCTGAGTTTTCATCCATTCCCCGCCGGCTTTGGAAGTAAAAGGGAACTAGCTTCCCAGCACTGTTGGGGACTCCAGCGCTTCCCGACATTCCTCCCCCCACAGAAAGTTTACAAAGTATAAGCTATAATTTGGAAGACTATATCATTTTCAGTTTTGTCAGAGATGATAGTTAATACTAATCAAAGAACAAAGAACATAATCTCACGATCCAAGTTTATAAAAAAAAGTTCTAGAGTCTATTGGTTTGGTATCTATAAACTGACATTTGAAATTATTCATGTTCATTAAGTTATATCATTTGTACTTTACCCAATTACTTCATTGGGAAAAGTTACATTTAAAGTTCAAATACTCTATGACCAGTAAGTGTAAGTAAAATATGCTATTAATTAATTTTAGGGACCACTGTGCTAATTTCTATGTGAACATTATAGAAAACATATCCCAGTTGAGTAGTGAGAAGTTGGCAAAGTAGAAGTTATTGGCTAGTCAATCCTCATAAGTAAATAAAAAAAACACTGATAGTATCATCACAAAAAACGACTTCCGTGATCATCTATTTGCAGGCGGCCCAGAAATATCTCCATATGTCCTGTCTCATGCCAGTAGAGCCAGGGGCCGGCTGCAGACAAAAGAAGCTTAAACCATTATATTAGGTCAAGGAATACTAATATAATTACTGGAATTTGGCATATCATATACAATATTGGACAAAACACTTATCGTCATTATGCCATAGATACTCCATTTACTTATCACTGGACAGAATAGAAAGATGAGAATCAATTATTGAAGTCTTTATGAAGTGAAGAAGCACCCATTTCTTTATTAATGGTAAGTTTGCTTACTGTATATCAGTAGCGTGTTTGTCTTACTATCTTGGAAACAGATTGTCATCAGCTGAGATGCTTAAAAACTTTTTATGAAATCTACTGAGGTGACCTCCAAATGAATCTTGTTTCAGAAAAGGTTATAGTGTGTCTGTATTATTACCAGATGGTTTTAGGATAAGTTTTGACATAATTTTAATAAATTCATACCGAGTTTCTGTCTTATGCCTGGGGAAGATGATGAGATCTATGATATTTGAAATTTCAGTAGACATAGCTTTATATTAGAGTAAAAGAATTAGATTAGTATTGGTGATGAAGCAATTGGTTTTAACTTCCATGTCCTATCCAATTATATTCTAATTGTTGAATAAAAACTTAATTAATTATCTTCCATAAGTCACAGATCACTCTTGGTGCTATTTTAAGAAGACTCTCATTTTGTAATATGAGTTCTTTGCAATCCAAATATCTGTGCATTACAAGGGGGAAATGCCTACTGTGGGTTGAATTAGATGTATGAGAAACATGTTGGTGTTTTAACTCTGATATTTCTGAATGAATTTTATTTAGAAATTATTACTGTTGATAAAATAAATTAAGATAAAGTCATACTACAGTAGGGAGGACACTTAACTAAATATGCCTGTCACCTGTTAAGAAGTACAGAAGTGACCCAGATATACATATAGAAGGAAAATACCAAGTGCAATGGAGGCAGAAGTTGAAGTGTTAGAGCTCTAAGCTAAGGGGCAAAGGATTGACCACAAACACAGAAACCAAGATGAGAAGAGGCAATTCTACAGGTAAAATAGAAACATGGGGTTACTAAAAATAGCAATTTTGAACTTCTAGTCCCTAAAACTATGAATTTTGCCACGGAGCTTGTCATATATGTCATCTGTCTAATTTATCAAAACAATCAAAAATGTGTAAGTTTTCTAATTTTCAAATTTCTGAGTAGTCAGGAAATTTAGAGACCATATTTACATGCTGCATTATACATGGGATTATTTTATTTCTAGGTTATAATAGCTGGAGTTTTGTGGACCTGAAGAGTCACAGCATATTCCAGGAATGTGTGATTCTAGAGAAGTTTGCTAACATGATGCTGTTGATAGCAAGCCAACAAGTTCAGTTCACAATACCATCAATTCCTTTTTCACTTCACATAGCAAGCCTATGTACCCACTTTCCTAAAGTTTGTTAAGTTAGGTACCACACACTGAAACTCAACATTTTGACAGCACCCCACTGAAATTATTCATATATCCTGTTCTAAATTTACCAAATTTAATCTATCAACTCCATTACTCCCATTATTTACCACATTAGAATAGCCAACTATTGCCACATTGCTAGCTCCCTTTTTCTTTCTGCCTTCTAATTCTCTTTGGTACTTATATTTATGATTTGAAGAACAAGATATCCTCCCTTTTTTGAGTGGCCAGGGCCTGCAAAAAAATTATTTCAAGAAAATTGTCTCTGTGGTCCTGATTTAAACAAAGACCAGGGAACATTAACAAAGTATATTTACTGCTCAAATAAACCTAATTGGTAATATATCTAGGATCAAATCAGATTATTTTTCTTTAGGGAAAACAAAAATGCAGAAAAAGTTGTACATTATTATTATCTTTTGGTACAAAATCCTATTAATAAGAATAATGCCTTTTAATTTTATTCATACAATCTAATTTTGTTTTCCCATTATTTTATTAGGCATAATTTTTCAATTTTATCAATGAGCAAAATAAAGTTGAGTGATTTTTATATTCTAACCAAGATATGAAAGATATAAATTATAGCACTAGCATTCTAACTTGGCAAATATGCACAAAAGATCTAACTTGGCAAATATGCATAAAAGACAAAAAATCTAAGTTTATTGCATTTTAAATTTTAATATGTCAAATCTATTCCTTATGGATGTATAAAATTTGTAAGAATAATGTTCAAAAGGAAGTTTTCAAAAATACTTCTAGTCATAGCAATAAGCATTCATAAATTATAATATTTTCTCCCTTTCTCTGACTAGATTACCATAGGCAATGTTTTCTCAAGCATCACTTTGTGTCTATAATATAACAGTCAATGTACTAGGCAACTAGAATAGTTAAATGAGATGTGCCATGCACCACTGGAAACCAGGAAGAAAAGTTTTGCTTTGGAGATTTAAAAGGGTTATATAAAGTGTTCTTAGTAACCATCATCACTTTCGCAGAATACATTTCAAAATTATGGTAGAATTAAGAGCACCAATATGCCCATGAAAAAGGATATAAACATGCAGGGTGGTAGAGTTATGCATCACTAAAGTCATGCATGGTAATATGGTTTGAAAATTGAGTTGTTAGGCATTAGGAAATATTCAGGTTGTGTGAATATCATAGTATGGAATTACAAAAACTAGATGGTTTGTTCTGCTCCACACATAACCAACATGAAGTATACTACTATTCAGATCACCATTACATATGTGATCAGTTGTTTCCATTATATGTGCCTTGTCTTAATGTGAAGCAAATTGTAATCAGTTAAGAAACTTATAAACATTTTATGTAATCTAAGGAGGACGTACTCCAAATGAAACCTTATTTCAAAAAATATGCTACAGTGTGTCTTTCTTGTTATGAGATGGTTTTGAAAATAAGTTTTACATTAGTAAGTGAAGCTATACTGACTGCCTTATGGGTAGGGAAGGTGGGAGGATCTATGATACTTGAAATTTGAGAAGACATATTGTTACATTACAGTAAATGAAATTGAATAACATTTTTGGATTTAGTAAAACTGAATCATTAAATGATGCATGACTATAAAATTATCAACAATTTTGCATATAAATACTTCTCATGTATATTAGGAGTTTGCATTAAATTCAAGCAGTAAATTCAGAGGGAGGAATGAATAAACCATATGCCTGAGAGAGTTTGATGTGGGAAAAAGGGATTAAAAGTTCCATTACACAATCTGGATGACTATATCGTACTGCTGATTCCCAGACCTAATTAACTCTAGGGAGTGTGTACCAAGAGTCTTTCTTGAATCTCTTCAATTTAAGCCATCTGCATCCTATGCATAGAAAGATGTCATTAACCATCATTAACCGTCAGAGTGCAAAGTAAGATTTTTCATGTTTGAATTTCCTTAACAATGGACATGTTTTCCTTTCACATATAGTTAGTGGCTTTTGAAAAGGCATAGTAAGCATGTATTCAATTATAAGTTGTTACTAGAAATATGCACAGCAATATTAAATGTTATTAAATGCCATTTGGAAATTATTAACAAAAAGACTTATTTTGACTGCTACTAAAAGTACAGAATATTCCTTGGTTTTCTTAAGGACATATAACTACATAATAAAGAGTTTTAAAATGTTAGCAAACAGTAATTTTCTTTTTTGGTAATTTGAGCTCTGATTATTATTTTTCTCCCCAGTCAAATTTTCCGATCAGTTGATTTCTGCACTGGAAAATATAATCATTGCCAAATAAATTGACTTACTGAATTTGAATGTTCCAAGCATTTTATGTAGAAGGGCAATTGCCTTAAAATGTCTTTTTTAAAGTATCTTAAAGTTATTTCTTCAAAATTGCATGTATCTTCCGCATTTAAAAATAAATTGTGTAGTGTGTTATTAGAATAGTATGATAAATAGAAAAATCTTTGCCTAGTAAGCTATATTCAGAAATGTGCAAGGAAATGTTATTAAAAGGGATATCATACTTGATGCCTAGGGTTAATGTAATTGAGATTTCATATGTATATTTTAGTTGAATTTTTGAAGCTTCCACTATTTGATTATAGCTAACATAGGTGTTATTTGCCCAAATTAAATCTGATTTGCTTCCTCTGACCGGCTCTGCTGCATATTTATATTTAAGACACAATCTGTCCTTATTTTGAGGATATAAAATTTGGTCTATTTCTAAGTCCTGAGTCACTTATTTAAAATAAATATTAGTTTTACTATAATGGAAATATAACAGAAGGTAAAAATTATATAATTTGATATCATGTTATAAATAATTGTTCTGTACCATTATTGTTGATACTCAATTAAAAAGTGTATGATATAATTTCTGAATTTATCCTTAATTTTTTAAGCTGTCATCCTTAATTTTTTGCATCATTTCAGTATTTTAAATAAATACTAAAACATCATAAGGCTCTTAACAAAAACAATTACTACTAATTATTAATTTTACTTATTTAAATGAATTTTATTTAATATTAATCAATGTAAAACATATGGTAACTATTCAAAGTACATCTTTTTGTGTTAGGTTTCTGATCTGGGCCTAGCTCATGCAAGGAAAGTGCTTTTCCTCCAGTACTATCTCTTCCCTGCCCCTTAAGGTGTTGCAGGTGCGGCTGCAGTGCCTGGCTGCATTGACAGGTAGCAGACAGGAGACAGGCTTGTCTACACACATGGCTCTGCCCCATGGGCCCTGGATGGTTGATGGTCTGACATAGAAAAAGACTGGGCCCCCTAGGATGTACGCAGAGCTATGGCAGAGCCTGGCAAGCTACCTGTGGTGTATTCGATATGCCAAAAACAGTAACAATAATAGACAAGTGACTATTTCTACAGCCCTAATATTTTAAATTAACGACTGAATTTATTTTTTTAAATTTTATTATACTACCATAAGATAAACAACTACAAAGCTGTTCATGGTTTGGTTTCAATTATACAGTGTTACAGCACCCATCCCTCCACTTGTGCCCTTTTCCCAATACCAATGTCCCCAGATTCCCTCCTCCTTCCCCCAGTCTGCCTCTATAGCAGAAAGACCTTTCTTCTCTCTCTCTCCCCCTCTCTCTCTCTTTCTCTCTCTCTTCTCTTATACCTCTTATATATTGTGGTTTGGACTTAGGAGTTAATTTATCATTAATTTATCATCAGTAAGTCAATTTATCATGTATATCCCTTTCCCTATGCTCAATGCTCAGTTCTAGTCTGTTTAGCCCTAAAATTTCATTTTAACAAAAATCATTTATTGACAAGATATTCATTTGGAAAAAAGTGATTTAATTAATGTCATATTAATGTAATTCTCACACTTGTGGTATTATAGAATTAAAGTATTATTATAGAATATTATGGAATTGTGAATTAATGAGCTATAATCTCCATTCTTTTATCTCTTTATTCAATCAGCATTGTTATTGATTGCCAAATGTCTCCTCCATTCCATGAGCTACAAATACAACCAGGACAAATTAATAACTCCTCACAGCAATATTTTCCATGGAACTTGATAGAGAGACCAAAGTAAATGAACATGCTATTCTCATGTAAATACTATGACCACTTCCAGAGTAAGAGATCCTGGGGGCATCTAGGAGGAAATAACACTGGTTTAGTCTCAATGGTTCCTACAATTTATTATGCATAAAATTTTAATTAAATCTTACATCAAGTATAAATATTAAATCACTCATTTATTTTTAATTTAATTTGTAAACTTATTTTTAATTTTTTTATTATACCATCGTGAGATAAACAGTTATTAAAGTGCCCATATTTGGGTATCAGAAATACAGTGTTCCACTATTCATTTCTCCACCAGTTCCCATCCCACCAACAATGTCCCCTGATTCACCCCTTCCCAGCTTGTATCTATGGCAGACAATTTTCACTTCCTTCTCTCTCTCTCTCTCTCTCTCTCTGTTTCTCTGTCTCTCTCTCTCCCTCTCTCGCTGTATCCCTTCTCTTTCACGTTGTGATTTGCAATACATACATTTAAAGGTTATCATGTATATCCTTTTGCCTACTTTCAATGCTCAGTTCTACGCTGGTATTATCATTTGCCATAATTATTAGTATACTATCCCTTTCTCTGTATTACCTAAGCTCTGACTTTCACACATTTACAGTAGATTCTACGCACTAACAAGACCTCATGATCCATGTTTTTATGGCCTTGGATATTGGTGTCATAGTATTTTTTTTATATCCCACAAACAAATGCAGTCATTCTATATTGTCCTTTTCCCTCTGTTCTATTTTCATTCAGCATGATCCTCTCCATGTCCATCCATTTATAGGCAAATCTTATAACTTCATTTTTCCTAAGCTGCATAGTATTCCATTGTGCTATATACCAATTTCTGGTATATAGCACAATGGAATACTCTGCAACTGGTATTGAGACATACCAGTTTCTTTATCCAGTCATCTGTTCTTGGGCACTCTGGTTGTTCCAGATTCTGGCTATTATGAACAGTGCTACTATGAACATATAAGTATAGATGGTGTTTCCACTGTGGTTTTGGTCTCACAGGGTAATTCCCAGAAGTGGTATTGCTGAGTCAAATGGGAACTCAATTTCTATTCTTTGGAGGATGTCCATATTGATTTCCAAAAAGCTGTACCAGTCGACATCCCCACCAACAGTGGATGAGAGTCCCTTTCTCCCCAATTCCATGCCAGCACTGTGTTCTTGCTCTTCTGGATATGTGCCAGTCTCTGTTGTGAAAGATGATATCTCACTGTTGTTTTGATTTGCACCTCACTGATGATTAATGATGATGAGCATTTTTCCCTATGCCTTTTGACCATTCGAATTTCTTCCTTTGTCGGAGTTTCTGTTCATTTCTTCTCCCTCCATTGCCTAATATAATCTGGATCTTAACCCCTTGAAAGGCTATAGGACTTCAGTAATTTATCCATTTCTTCCAGGTTCTCCTTTTTCATGGCATACAGAGTCTCAAAGTAATCTCTGATGATCTTTTGGATTTCTGTGGTTTCTGTTATGATGTCCCCCTTTTTAATTTCTGATTGCATTAGTTCAGGTTCTCTCTTTCCTTTTCCTTACAATTCTTGCAAGTGGTTTGTCGATCTTGTTTATTTTTTTCAAAGAACCAGCTTGGTTTCTTTAATCTTTTGGATTGTTTTTTGGGTTTCCAACTCATTGATTTCCTCTAAGTTTTATTATTTCCTTCTTTCTGCCTATGTTTGACTCCTTTTATTGGTCTTTTTCTATTATTTTGAGCTGTGAAGTCAGGTTATTTATGTGGGCCCTTTCTTCTTCCCTGATGCTTGCAAAGCTATGGACTTTCCTCTTAGCACTGCTTTTTGCTGTGTCCCACAAGTTCTGGTAGTTTGTGTCTTCATTTTCATTTGTTCCAGGAACATTTGGATTTTCTCTTTGATATTTTCTATGATCTACTGTGTGTTCAGCAGTTAGCTGTTCAGTTTCCATATGTTTAGTTTACTCACTGATTCTGTATGTGGTTACTTCCATTTTCAGTGCATCAGGGTCTGGGAAAAGAGTTTACACAATTTCTATCTTTTTCATTTTATTGAAATATACTTTGAGGGAAGAGAAACTCACCCACACCAAAACCCACAGCAACTCTGCAACCCTGAAAGAGATCCAGACCCATCCACTCCAGATCCACAGCTGCGCTGCTCGGCCGGCCCCACGTGGAAGCAACACATGGAGCTGACTTCTCGATATGGAGCTTGGCCAGCCATGGGCCGAGTCCAACATTGTTCCAAGGGTTTTCTCACACATGCGGGGAGAAACCAAGCTGGCCGCACTCAGAGCGGAGATATGGGTTCCACCCTTTCCTCCACCTCCATGCCAGTTACTCCAGAAGAGAGACCCACCCATGCCAGACCCACAGCTCAGTTGGTACACGGCCTATAGTGGCCGTGTGATATTCTTAGATAATACTGATTTTAGGATAAGATCCTTCCCAGGATCTTTCATATTATACATTGTATACAGTTCTAGACATGTTCTAATTGATAGCCATCATCCCAGTAAGCCTAGCAAGAAGGCAGGGCAACCTACACATCATGCGGTCAGTCATTTTCAACATCCAGACTCAATAGTTCCTCAGAGCTCCATCCAAGAGAAAACCTGGTCGTTTCCCTTTACGTTTTATCAGTAAAACCTCGAGATGAGAGCCTTCTACTAAGAGTATACCATCCACATGGCAGAGCCTGGTAACATACCTGTGTTTTATTTGTTATGCCAAAAACTAGTAACAATTATGGACCTCAATTCCATGACCTGAAGAATGGTTTGAGGCTCTGTCCTGTCTCTGGAGCAAGCATATGCCTTGGGATACACTTGTGACAGGATGTATGGAGATGTTACTGGTGCCCACTAGAGCAAATCAATGAACAACGGGAAGACAGTGATAGACAGACATCAATGCTTCAAGGCTCAGCATATGGTCATCTTGGGGAATGTTCCATGTGCACTGGAAAAAAAGTATTTGGCTTTTGGGGGATGAAAAGTCCTGTATATATCAACCAGCCCTCTTCCCATTTCTTTTCTTCAAGGCCAAGATTGCCTTGGTGAGTTTCAGTCTTGTTGATCTATCAGTGGTTGAACAAAGCAGTGTTGAAGTCTCTAACTACTATTGTGTTACTGACAATTTCTTCTTTGAAGTCTATTAGCAGTTGTTTTAAGGCATTTTGCTTTTTTTTTTTTTTTTTTTTTTGCTTTTTGGGTCACACCCGGCGATGCTCAGGGGTTCTCCTGGCTCTGCACTCAGGAATTACTCCTGGCGGTGCTCCGGGGGACTATATGGGATGCCGGGATCGAACCCTGGCCGGCATGAGCCGGCGCGCATGCAAGGCAAACGCCCTACCCGCTGGGCTATCGCTCGGCCCCTTTTAAGCATTTTGCTTACCCCTTGTTGAGTGCAGATATGTTTAGGAGTGTAATTTCTTCCTGATATACATATCCCTTGATTATTAATAAATGGCCTTCACTGTCCCTTCTAAGTTTTTTTCATCCTGAAGTCTATGTTGTCAGATACTGGTATGGCCACACCAGCCTTTTGGAGGAGTCATTTCCGTGGAGTATCGTCTTCCAGCCTTGACTTTGAGTCTGTGTTTGCTCTGATTATTCAGATGTGTTTCTTGTAGGCAGCACAATGTTGGATTCAGTTTTTTAATCCATTTTTCCACTCTGTGTCTCTTATTAGTGAGTTTAGACCATTGACGTTGAGAGATATTATTGTCATGGGATTTTGTGCCATCTTTCTGTTGAAACTTGTGTTTTTGTGGTTTGTCTTATCTTACAGTAGACCCTTCAACACTTTTAACATTGACTTTAAGTCTATGAAGTTCTTGAGTTGTTGCTTATCCATGACGTTGTGTATCTTTCCTTCAAATCTGAATATGAGTCTAGCAGGGTAAAGAATTCTTGGTGAGGTCTTCATTTCATTGAATCTTTTTCACAAAATCCCACCATTGTCTTCAAGCCTGGAGTGTTTCATCTGAAAAGTCTGCTGTAAATTTAGGGATGATCCTTTGTATGTGATGTCCTTCTTTGATCTTACTGCTTTCAGTATTCTATCTCTATCTATAGTTTTGCCATTCTAATTAGGATGTGTCTTGGTGTATTCTTATTTGGATTTCTTTTAACTGGTATCCGTCAGGCCTACTGAATCTGAGAGCAAGCATTCTTTAGTTCCAGGAACTTCTTAGCAATGATGACTTTGACAGTTGCTTCTTCATCAGGGCTTTCTTCTTGCCCTTATGAGATCCCAATGATCCTTATGTTATTACTTTTGACTTCATCGCAATTATCTTTTCTCTGATCATTGTAAATCTTTTTTTCCATCTTCTGCTCTTGGCTAGAGATTTGGACCTCATCTTGAAAACCACTCGTTCTTTCTGAAGCAGTTGTTACTCTGCTATGGCGGTCTCCCAGTGTGTTTTTCATTTCACTTACTATACTTTTAATATCTGTCATTTCTGCTTGTATTTTGTTCTTCATTGTCCTCATTTATTCTCTCATGTCCACTTGTATTTTATTGATTTTGTGTTCCATTGCTTCTTTGAGTTCCTTATTCATCCTTAAAAATTCCTTATATGAAATTCCTTGTTGGAAATTCCCTATCAAAAATATCTTATATATATATACCGATATATATATATATATATATATATATATATATATATATAAAATGATGAGTTAATAATAACTCATTATTATTGCTTGAATCATCTGGGCTAGTGACTTCACTCACTGAGCTTGATAGAATTCTGCACTGCTTTACCATTATGACTACTGTAGGTTGCAATTGTGTATTCTTGGGTGGGTAGATAATACAGTTAATAGGTATCTGGGTTATTTTCAGAGTTCGATGTGGGTGGCAAAGTATGTAGTTACGTATGATCACTGCTAACTTATGTAAGATAAATACTAAATAGCTCATGACTATGCTGTTCAGAATTTTGGGATATGGTGGGTGGGTCCGTGGGTGGCGCAGAGGTCACACACCTGATTAGTAGGGCAGGGAGACCATTGCTGGAGCTGGAGGGGAGGGAGATGTCATGCTGGGGGTCAGTGGGGCTCTGGGTACTTTCGCCTTAACTCACTTTTTAAAAAGTGTTAATATTCAATATGATAAAAGCCTATGCTAAACATTGAATTAGAAAACAAGAATAAGAAATTTTGACCGTAAGTAATTACTTCTCAATAAAATTTCGTGTCTAACTCGCAAGCAAGACTTCAAAACCTATGCAAAAGAATTTAATAACACTCAAAAAGTAGAAGGTATAAAAAATAAAATTCAAAGATAAGGACAAAGATATCTAATTACATCAATAATTACATCAAAATGGGAAAACTTTGTAATGGTTTATCTATCATATAGATATGTGTGTGTAAATTTTATTTGGTGTAATATAAACAAGAGACTTCATTTCAGAACTGAAACTTAGTCTGATTATCACGCACACAGTCAAAGTTTTAGAGTTAATGATGGGCTGAGGGATATTTCAGAAAGTAGGGCACTTTCCTTATACATGGATGCCCTGGGTTTGATACCTGGCTTCCCAAAATGTTACCCAAGCACTGACTAGAGTGATCCCTGTGTGTAGAGCAAAGAGTTACCATTTAGCATCACTGGATGTAGCCCCAAAATAAAGAAACAAAAAATTTATTATCAATGAGCAGAATAGAAGGAACATTGCTAAGAAGGTAATTTAAGAATCGGTAGGTTCTTGTTAACATGTCCTAATAAGATTATTGTTAAAGGAAGGCTAAAGCTTAGATATTAATTGTATGGCTAAAAACATGAATAATCAAATGCCAAGGCTGGGAGATTCTTATTTTTTTTCCCTCTTTATTTATTTCTAATGAATTAATTTTTGTATTGGAACAAGTTATTTTGCTCAACTTCAAGGGACTGGTCAAGTAGGAAAACTGGCAAGGTTGAGACTTAGATATGAGCTGTACTGGAGGATTAAGATTAAAATTCACCCAGACAGGGAGTCTTTGAACTTTAAAATATGAAAGCAATGAGACTGAATAAATAGTACAAGGAGTAAGCCACTTACTTTGTACTCTGTGGACCTGGGTTGACCCAGCATGAGATGTGATCCTCTGATTTCTAAGTGTAGATCAAAGGCTAAGCCCTGAGCACATTTAGAAGAGGCCCCAAACCATATAAATAAATAAATAAACAAACAAATAAACATAAAAACAAAGATAAGTTTGGCTTAAGAACATAAAAACACATAAAATGAAATAATATTCATGAGAAAATTCATGTGACTAGGCTAGCATGATAAAAGTAGACAGAAATATCAGTATTTTGTAATAGTATATGCTTCAGTCCACAAGAGAGATGTAACTTGGTCTAAACGTGTATATAATTAATGTCTTACAATAAAATTGGAAAAAAGTGAAATAAAGTAAAATAAAATAAAATGAGAAACAGTTTCAAATTATGAGCAGAGTTATAATAAAAATGGGCATTTTGTGTCTCTCAACAAATGACCATTTCAATGTCAGCAGAGTATGTGAAGACAGAGCAATATGACATTTTAAAGTAAGCAATGGCTACCAAAATATTCTACTAATAAAAGATGCCCATATCTCTAGAAAAGACATCATTCAACAGCCTTTCTAGTAAACGTCCTTGTAGAATATGATGATGATCCTGTTTTTGAATCTTACGGTTTTTACTAAACTATTATATAAATATTTCCATTGTAATTTACATTTAAGAGGTCTTAACATTAAAATCAAGGGATGAATTAGATATACAGGCTTAGAACTCAGCATATAAATAAAGACATGAAGAATAACTTTTCTAGTACAGCTTTCAGTGTTATCACTGACACTGCCGGACATTCATTTGCATCATGGAAATTTCACTATAAAGGTATCCTAATAGTTTCAAAAATAATTGTATAGAAAGCAATACTTTGAAGTATTAATAGTTGAGCTGTTCTTTGTCATTTATGTCTTTGAGTCCTTTTCCAATCAAGGTAATCCGTTATTTCCCAAAGAAAACTAACATTTTGAAAAGGGAAAAAAAGAAAAATAATATAATATTGTTATGGAATAAACAAAAATTTATATTAAGACAAAACATAATATTCTAACTTTTTAATCCTAAAATAACAGTTTTTTAAAAAATACTCATTGAAGTAACATTGGCTTACATCATTTACAAAGGATTTGGGTAGGCAGCATTATATACTTCATCATCTGAGTATGACATCTAGTTTAATTTGTTTGTATTTCACTTCCAGTACTAAAAACAGCAAAGGATTTTCTAAGAGAAGCAAGGTTATGAAAAAATGTGCGTACAAATAAATAATAATATTTTCCAGACTCTCTGGAAAATAATTGTGCATTTTCTTGACTGAGAGGGAATACAGTTGTCAGTTTCATAAGAGGAAACGAACTGGAGAAGGAGGGAGTTAAGGAGTTCAGAGAGGAGACTGAGGAGGCTGAGCACGACTGGAGAACCCCATTAAGAGACCTTAGAAGAGTTGACCCAGAAGTTGTGTCCCACTCAAATCACTGTCTGGGTTTTAGATGGGGCAAGAATAACTTGCTCTATAGAATGAGCAAAAAAAAAAAAATTACCAAAATTGTGCTGGTCTACTCAACTTCCTCTGTTTGGTTGACTATTTCCAACTAAACTTTAGAAAGATAGTAACACTGCTGTACTCTGCAGAATTCTGAATTTGCAGATCTGGCTCAGGATAAGAACATATAACATTATGTATAATTGGATGAGATTAGACAGATGTAAAAATGTGTCTAATTTGGTCTGGTGAGGTAAAACAGTAGGTTTGCCTTATGCGTACATCCAACCTAGATTCAAACCCTGGCACTAGATTTGGTGCGTGAGAACCACTGGCAATGATTCCAGACAACAGTCAGGATAAGTCCTGAGGATCTTGGGGTGTGACTCAAAATGCCAAAGCCATATATAATAATAATAGTAATGAGTAATTTTTATAATTATAGAAAACAGTTCTGGGCTAAATAAGGCTATTGACTGATTATCTGGGGCAGGATTTCTCTCAAGAAAATTAATATGACTAGAGAAATATAAATCTTTCAGTAAAGAAAGCTAATGATCATGAGGGTCGTAAATGTAGTGTTTGTTAAGAAGAGTATTGACAAGGATATGAAAGTTTAGAGTGTTGCAGGACACCTGCCCACAGCCTCTGGGTCTGGCCTGGACTTGCCTCCTGCAGGTCACTTTGTAGACAGGAGGAGGAGACAGTTTGAATGTGGCAGCTTCTCTGACCATGTATTCTATACTGGACAGTTATAAATATTCTTTCATGCTGCCACAATCATCGTGGGACTAGCTAGATCTTACTGGTGTATTTGCCTGGCCATATATATATATAATATATACACATATGTATATACATATATGCATATATACACATATGTATATACATATATGTATGTATATGTATATATACATATATACATATATGTATATATAAATATATATGAATATATGTGAGTATATATATATATGGCCAGGCAAATACGCCAGTAAGATCTAGCTAGTCCCACGATGATTGTGGCAGAAGAGACAGTGAAGAGAGGCCAGCAGAAAGGAGGGAAAGTGAGCGAGGGAGAGGACCCACCAAGAGAAAGAGCGAGAACGGAAGCAACCTAGTTTTATATCCCTGAAACTCAGACCTCCCACAGGAAAGAACCCAAGAGCCATCAGGGTCAAATGCCCTCAGGCAATTTCTCCCAGGACCTCATATATATATCTATATATATATATCTATATATATATCTATATCTATCTCTATATCTATCTATCTATCTATCTATCTATCTATCTATCTATCTATCTATCTATCTATCTATCTATCTATCTATCTATCTATCTATCTATCTATCTATCTATCTATCTATCTATCTATCTATCTATCTATCTATCTATCTATCTATCTATAAATATATGAGTTTCAGGGATATAAAACTAGGTTGCTTCTGTTCTCGCTCTTTCTCTTGGTGGGTCCTCTCCCTCGCTCACTTTCCCTCCTTTCTGCTGGCCTCTCTTCACTGTCTCTTCTATAGAGGGCCTTAAAACGTGGTGGCCACCATCTTGGCCTACACGTGGCAGGGGCCTAGCTGGGAACAGTAAGTACAGGGCTTTTCCCTATTGCTGATTTGTATGCCTGAACCTGTGTTAAGTAAAGCATTTTGAAACTTCGCCGAATTCTTGAGTCTTTCTCTGTCTAAGGGCCACTGATCCCCCTGCGTCTTTCTCTGTCTGAGGGCCTCTGATCCCCTGACCCTGCTCCCGGATTTTTGTGGGGGGCACCTCAGCATTTCCCCCACATTAGAATTCTCCAAAAGGACAACATGGAAAGGTAAATTTCATGTTCAGGGAAAAGTCAGCTTCAAGGCTGACTGTTTATAAATCCATTCATAGTGTCTCTGTCCTGCCAGTATTTAATATAATAGAATACTTTGTAAAATCTTAGTAGCTATATACATTATACCTTGGTGATATAAGAAAGAGGTAGTGATAAAATTCATACAATTAAAAACGTTCTAGGGCCTGAGGGGGCCGGAGTGATAGTCCAGTGGGTAGGGCATTTGCCACAGCCTGCTCGTGCCAGCCCGGATTTGATTCCTGGCATCCCATATGGTCTCCCCGAGCACCACCAGGAGTGATTCCTGAGTGCAGAGCCAGGAGAAACCCCTGAGCATTGCCGGGTGTGACCCAAAAAAGCAAAAAATTAAATAAATAAATAAATAAAAACATTCTAAGGCCTGAGATATGGTTCAAAAGGAAAAGCAATTGCCTAAAAACATTATAGTGGTTGAGTTCAACCCCAGGAGTGCCCCAAGCTCCAGAAAGTCAGGGTGATTTGTCTTCTCTCCTGAATTAAAGTACCTTTGAATATTTCTTATTACATAGATCAGTGAAGAAATTTATTTTGGAAGTGAAGTTAAACTGGCATTTTTCCTTAAGGTTCTAATTCATTTGGATTTGTTCATTGAAAATTAAGAATCGGAAGAGTACAGCAGATAAAGCATTTGTCTTACATGCGGTCTATGTGGGTTCAATTTCTAGCACATTGTATGTTTCCCTGATCACCAACAGGAGTGATCCCTTAGCACAGAATCAGAAACACCCTTGATCACAATTGGTGTAACCCAAACAAAAACAAAAAACATGAGAGTACAAAGGTTAATGCACATGCTCTCAACCTTGGTTTGATTCTGATACTGCATGATTAACCAGAGAACACTGGGTGCATCCCTGAAATCCCCTCCACTGTGATACTGATTAATTCCCAACACAGAAGGACCCAAAGACACTGTACTGTTGGGCCTGCATTGTGAATTGTTGGATGGGTTGACTGAAAATCACAAGGAGAAATGCCTGGGGCTCCCAGGCTAGGCTCAGGATTTTTGAAAGTAGAGATAGTGATTTGACCAAACAGCCACAAGTTTGTAGGATTAACACTTAACGAGAAGATTTAATAAGACTCAAATGGAAATGAAAAGTGTATTATAAGCCTGAAATCAGAAGCACAGGCATGAAGCACATACTGTCACTAGTCATTCACAGCAAAGGGTCAAAGAATGACTGCAGTAGTACATATCTGGAATCAGTATCAAGACATAGAATCAGACATAAAATTTAAATAAATTAAGAAATAAAGTATTTTGATCCCAGATTTAAGCAATGATAGATTGATAGTGATAAAGACAGTCACCATAAGGTTTTTGTATAGAAAAGAAATTCAGCCTAAAATAAGAAGATACAGTGCATCACTTTAAAAACTAATACCCAAGATATATGTAGTATTCACAAAGCTCAACAACAACTCAATAATTATGGTAAAAATGAGAATAATAGAGTAATAGTTACTTTTCCAAAGAAGAACTATATGAAAGCACGCATATGAAAAGTGGGAGTTATCACTTTAAATCAGAGAAATGCAAATCAAAACATTAATGAGATCATCTTGCACCAAGTCATATATCAAATAAACTACAAGCAACCAGTGCTGGGAGGGATATGGTAAAAAAAGAGCCATCCTTTAATGTTAATGGTAGCCTTTATGAAAAATAGTAAAGGTTTCTCAAAGAAAATTAATTTTCTTATTACTCAATTTGGCTTCTACTATGAAAACAACTAATTGGAAAATATATATGAACACCTACTTATGCAGTACTTAGTACAATAGTCACACATTTTAAACTACCCAAATATTCATATATGAATGCATAAAGAAATTGTGAAATATACACCCCTGTAATACTATGCAACTATAGGAAAAGAAAACTTTTGCAGTTTGTTGCAATGAAATAGTAGGTCATGTTGTTAAGAGAAGTCAGAAGGAAACGGACAAATAACAGATGATCTCATATATCTATGGAATAAAAAGAGGCAAAACAAGGGAATGAACAAAATGAACAATGGAAGGGACAATTAAAAACCCTTGGCTTAGGTAAAAACAAACTGTTACCAAGCAGTATGGAGGGAAAGGTGGAAACAATGAATAAGTGAATAAATGAGCAGAAACAACTTAAAGGTAGTGATGAAGGCTTGTGGGGGGCACTGGTGGTGGGAGAGGCAGTAAATTTATACACCAATAGCACACACTTTAACACTAATGTAAACCTCTTGCCAAAGTAATAATAAGAAGTTAAGGATAACTTGCCAAAAAACAATTGGCATGCATATAGATCACATCATATTCTGGTTACTATTACCAGCTGAACTGAATAAATCATTATGAGAGTATATGGTAAATAATTTAGCAGTTTATTTATCTAATTTCAATGCATATTATGTAGAGGTCCAGAGGTATTGTAGTTCCAGTTATAGCCACACAGCATTTCAAGATGCAGTCCTGGAGCCTGTCAACAAATTATCTGAAATCACCTGTGAGGCCTGTGGGTCTTTGCAGTACTGCCTGGGAAAGCCTTCCTCCATATGTCCATCTATCACGTTGTGAGAACAGAATATAGATGTTGATTAGAATTTTTTTTTTTGCCTTTTGGGTCACACCAGGCAATGCTCAGGGGTTTCTCCTGGCTCTGCACTCAGGAATTACTTCTGGCGGTGCTCGGGGTACCATATGGGATGCTGGGGATCGAACCCGGTCTGGCACAGGCCGACCGCGTGCAAGGCAAACACCCTACCCGCTGTGCTATCGCTCCTGCCCCTAGAGTCATTTTTTAACTTTATTTGGACACTAGAAAGTTAATATGGAGGGTAAGATGCTGACCTTCCACGAGACAGACCCTACTTGATCATTAACATAACATATTGTCCCGAAACCCAAGCGGGGAATGATTTCTCATCAAAGACATAAATGTAAACCCGTAGCACACCTAAATAGAACCCAGATCTCTAATCTAATAAACTAGCTATTCTGGGTTTAAATAAATGGTCTTTTTCACTTATTGCTTTATATATATATATATATATATATTATAAAAATACTTTTTAAAGGAGCAAATATTCCAAAATAATATTTAGTTAAATGAAACTCAAACTATAATTGCCATAAACAATTCCCCAGGGTATCAGCAGTGTGTTGCATATCTTAAATGAAGTTAGGCCTAGACAAAAAAGGGTTACTTCTTTGTAGGCATCTTTATTTTTCTAAAAAAGCAGAACATGATGAAAGAGTAATTTAAATATTTTAGAAAAATTAAGCCTTTCCAAATGTTAAATCTTCTTCACTCAATTTGTTTCACGAAGTTTTAAAGTTCTTTGAGTCTACTGAACTTGAAAAAATGTAACTAAAATATCCTGAATAAGTGTTATTGACTTTGAGTTGACCTGATGTGTAATCTGCTTTAATATTCCATGGGGTTGAGATTGTGTGAGTCTAATTGCACTTTTCATTCACCAAAATGGTAGATATTAATATTTTCTAAGTTCTGAAGTTTTTGTTTATGATTAAAGAATAATATATAAAATGTATGCTTTAATAGTTTGAGAAAAATCATGTAAGCTTATGCTCAGAGTACTATATTTGGCAGATTAGTGCTCCATATTGTGTCTTATTATATTCATCTATATGAATATAGATGAGTATACACATATATGCTTGAATAAACTAGCTGCATAAAATATATGTATAATACACATATTCTAGTAATGTAATAGAACAAAATATATAGTTTGAACTTAACTCTGTTAATATTACTACATCAATTCAATTAAGCATTTAGTGGGTCTTTGTTAAATATAAGCAAGATTTACAATTTAAAAGTGGTGCTCTCTGTCCTCAAAGATGCAATATTCCTTTTGGGAAAAACGAGATATAGTGATTACATGTAGATAACATTAGGAAAGAACAATGCATGGAAACAGAAAGAAATGTTTATTTGAGAGAGTTGATGAAAAAATATAGATTTAATGACTAAAATTAATTACTGAAGTAATATTCACTCATACTATTACTTTAAGTAACGATATGAGACATTTTGCTTCACTTTATGCAGTTTTTACTGGGATGCTGTTAAAAAAACATGAAAGCGTTTCCAAGAACAAAAAAAGAGCTGAGTAAGCCCATGTCCTTCGGTCAGGAGACCCATTATCTACAGGATCTTGGAGTGGCTCCCAAACATAGCTGGGTGTGGTCCCTAAGTTAAATTAAATAAATAACACAACCATATTTTCTCATAGTATTGAAGGGTAGGTTCATGAAGGTGCCAGCAGACAGGGTTTCTAGTGTCAACCGTTTTTCTGCTTTTCATCTGCTTTTCAGATGAAGCTTTGAACTGGCTGAGTCCTGAAGACAGAACCCCATCTTCTTTCCTTTTCTCTAAAACTGTTAATCACATCAGAAAGGCTCCACCCTCATTACCTCATGTAATCTCAGCTCTCCGGGGTCTTATTCTAAATACATTAGAGATGAGAGGGCTTATAATTCAGTCCACTGCACAATTCCTATTAAAAAAAAGTCAGAAATACAGTATGCAAAAAAAAAAAATCCTTGCCATTTCTCTATTTTCTTCAGAAAATAGAGAAATGGTAAGGAATCCCCATCTTGCAATAAATCTGTACCTCTAAATATTCTTCAGAGGATTATATCTAATCAGATGTAAGGTAAAAGAAAAGTTCTTATCACAAGTCAATCTGCCAATAACAACTTGACCTTTACATTATTAGCTGACAAACTGTGTGGCAGGCATTTCAGATATTATCAAGTTTTTTTTTTTTTTGCAAAAACCTGTGAAGGAAAAGTAATCCTCCTTTTACTGTGAAGAGACCAATACTCAGAGAAGAAATACCTTTCATAAAATCATGCAGCTCTTCGGGATAGAGTTTGGATTAGCACCATTGCCTGTCTCATTCGAAGCCCAGTCTTTGCATAGCAAACAAGAGTACTCTTTGTGAAGTTTTAATAATAAAAATCCCACTGAGTTTATTCTAAGGATCTAATTTACTTTATTAAATGATTCATGATTCAGACTATACACCATCTGATCAGCAGAAAGGAGGTAACGATGTGTTCAAAAAATAGAATAACTTTACAGTCAAAGGAAGGTGGGTGAGGTCATTAATAAAATGAAAATAAACATTACTTAGGGTAAAGCAAATTTTCATTAGGAGAAGGTTAGAGGTTTAAAAAAATAAAGATTACCTTGACTACTGTTGTATGGAAACATCCAGTTAGGTAATTTAACTTTTCATTTTGGGAATACTGCAAATAGATTAGATTTTTAAGTCTTGGAACTCAGTATTAATGTCTCCATTTTCAGCTTTTTTCCCTTCGTTTCTTTCTTTTTAGCAGTGAGTCTTCATATAATTACAGTCACATGCTTAATAATACTGTAACTATAAATGTATTGGGAAGAAACGGCAAAAAAATATACCATTTTAAAAAGTGATTCATGTTTCACAAATTTTGGGTGACTTTGAAGTTTACCATGTGCCTATAACAAGATGTGGGCATGGAAATAAGAATCTATAAAATTTGATGCTTCCTCAAAAGGTCTTTCTTGACTAGCCATTTTACATTACCAGTTCATGAGTGTATACCTACAAATACATACACATATTATAAAAATGTATCCCATTAGTGAGGTCACCTTACATAATATATATATATACATATATATATAATTCATCAACTGATACATTTGTGATGCTTAGAGGCTACTCCTCCCTTGATGCTTGGGGGTGGGGCGGTGTTGCCCTCTCAGAAGTGTGCAAGGAAGGATGGATGAAGTGATAGAGGTTGAATCTGGGTCTTTTGGATGCACAGCATGTAATAAACTCATTGAGTTCTATCTTCTGTCCCTGGAGTTAAAAACAGAGGACGCAAAAGTAATAGGCACCTTCTAGTGGATTCTTAGAGAGCCAGACTCTTTCATTGTTCCACAAAGTGAGAATGTCTTAGCCTTTATGTTTTTTAAGGCATGATATAAACTCAAGTCAGTGTAGGGTACATGACAAAACATCTAAGTCACATGAAACCCCTTTTGTAGTGCTTTAAATTGTGAGGAAAGAGCATGTATGTCCTAAGCTATAGATCCATAACATTCCACAAATACTTCTCTCTATTTATTCCTTTCTCTTTTAATTATGACTGTTTTCAAATCTTGTGTGGTCTAGTAATGGTAGGTCTTGTTCAACATCCAAATACTATGTTGACTGGCTTAGTGTTTTGGACTTAGTAAGTTATGGATAATGTATGAGGGAACCCTGCTTTAGGATTGTTGACTAAAATGCTTGCTGAAAAATCTCCAGTTCTTGCTAAAACGTGTTCAATTGAATTTTAGGTGTATCACCTTTTCTGTGTTGAAATAAAACTAAAAAATGTTCACAAACTTCAGCAGCATGAATTGCATGGGTAGCATAAAATATATTGGGATATCATTTTTTTAAATATAGTGTGTATATGTGTATAAGTAAAATGAAGCTAAAACTTGAGCTAAATAAGTTTAAATAAAGTATACACTTGGAAATAAATTTTACAGATATATTTAAAAGTACTTGAGCCATGTCTCATCCCTTTCATTGATTTGTTTTCCTTCATTCTGTCTTGAAAAAAATGAAATTCAGCTTGTCCTTTGACTAGTCCCTGAAAATTCTATTTTTATATCAACAACAAAACCAACAGCAAAACATCGCCTCTCTTTCCCAGAGAAAATCTCTCAAAAAATACAACTCTAACTCTAGTTCTTATTTAAATAACATCATACTGACATTCAATCAGATAACTTATAAATGGGTTTGAAGAATCTTAAATCAATACATAGTGATGTGCAGTGTTTCTTGCTGAGTTCAAAATCTCCCATTCTCTAAATAAGATGTGAGCCAATTATTACAATTGTTTGGCTGAATGTAATCTACTGATTTTCTTTCCAAGCAAAGTTTAGATGTTTATTTTCTAGCTACTAATGTTTAATAAACACTGAAGCATTAAACAAAAAATAAAAACAAAAAAAATTCTAGTTTCTATAAATTAGGAATTCAGAAAAGGAGTACCTGAGAAGTTCTGGTTTGGAACTTCTTAATAATTGCTTATTGGAGGTTAGCAAAAGCCAAGAATAATCAGAAGTCTTGACTGTGTTGAAGAATATGCTACTAAGATGGGTCACTCATATATAACCATTGACATTAGGCTTCATTTGTGTTCTACTACTGACACGACATGGACACAAGGATTCAAAATGAAAATGTGTTTGTTATGATAGCCTCAGAAGTCATTGTCCTTTGTTTATATAAAACACCTTATTAGTTCAATAGGTAATCCGTATTTAACACGTCAAGGCAATACACAAATGGCTTAAATTCAAGATACAATAATCACTAAGGTGTCGGGGAACGCCGCCGGGGTCCCCGACAGTGTCAGGACAGAGGTTGTCTTCTACCTCTAAGGACTCCGGGAGAAAGATGAAAACTCACGAGTCCGGTGCAGTTCCAAAAATGGCTTTTAATAGTACAAAAGCTCTTCCACAGCACTCCAATATAATGAACAAACTCTAGCTCTGGTCCGAACTTAGACCATACAAAAGAGCCTAAGTCTCCCACCAAAGAGAGAGGATGTCACCCTAGCTGAGTCCTACCCAGAAGGAGCAAAAGGCCAAAGAGCAAAAGGCCAAAAGTCAAAAGCCAAAAGCTGCAGGAGCCAAAAGCTGAAGACTGAGGAACCAAAAGGCAAAAGGTGAAGGGGCCTCAAGTCAGCCCCTTATATACACCAAAGTAATCCAATCGGGAGGTTGTCATGCCAACAAAGAACCCTAAACAGAGTGTAGTGCCACACCCTATTGCAGGTATAAACAAAGTTTATACCAAGGACTAATCCCGAGATTATCTCTTATGTAAAACACTGGAGAGAGAGGGGCTGATATAAAGTAATACATCTTAACTTCATGAGCTTCATGTAATCTAGATGGTACCCACAAGGTCCTTATTATTATCTGCACCAGGGTGATTCTGAGTATCATGTACTGAAAGGGTCATACTCGCCTGCTTAGAGCAAACTAGTATGATCCTTCCTATAGTCTTCCTTTAGTCTCAGCGTAGCCAGGGTGGTAGTCTCCTGGTAAATTCTAACTGCCCCACGTTGGGTGCAGTGGGTATAAAGAGGAGCTGTGCCCAATCTAGAAAATATAGAAGTTTTAGTAGATGTATAAGTCAGAAGTTATTCAATCAAGGTGACTTCTGTAACTGCCACACCCTCTAGCAGTGTTTACATAGAAGAGAGATCTCATTAGAATGAACCTTGGCTTAAATAAGATTAAGCTGGGAGTGAGCAAAACAACAAAACTCCCAGATTAGCTAAACATGTCCTCCAACAACTCTCCCTTTTTTGTTTACAAAAATATAAAAATACAAGTATTCTAAATAATACATACAGAGGAGAGAGAAACAGAAAAGGAACAATTCCAATTACAAGGTAATATCATATGTTGTCCCAATGTCTGAATTAATTTTGAACCGAGTAAAGTTCATAGTAAAATGTCTCTGGCTGTTTGGTCATAACAGACTACAGCCTGTATTGTCCTAAATTAGTGAGAGTCAATTTCCCATGAAGTCACATCTCTGGAACAAGGTCACAAGAACTGAAGAACTGATTCTGGAACAGCAGCGTCGGTGAAGACAGGAATGAGTCTCGGGAGAGCAATCATCAGGGACTCGATGTATTATCAGGAACACTGGATCAGGTTTCAGGAGCACTGGAACAAACTTCTCAAGCACTGGAATAGGTCTCTGGAACAGTGGTACAGGCATTTCACAAGGCATCTTCAGAAAGGGAACACTGGCACCGGTAACCATACCTATAACTTAATTTTAGGTGAGAAAAAAACACTTTTCATAATTAGTCACGAATAGAGATTTTAGGGCTTTGGCAGGAATCCAAGAACTTGAAAAAACTCCAATACCTTGTGAAAGAAAACATTAGGAAAAACTTTTTTGCAAATTAAGTTTTGTAGTGAGCACTGTTTTAGGAATCTCAAGTATTGAGTGTTGTAGCACAAGTTTACTGCATTCCAACATCTTAGTCTGTGAACAGAATCATTAGAAAAACTTTTTTTTCATTGATTTGGCAAACTTTTTCTAATGAGCAGTGTGATCAGAGTCCAAAGCCTCGAACATCATAGAAGGAATCCGCAGCAGCCAAGTTCTTTTCCTGTAAATCTCTGAACAAAAGCATTAAAAACTTTTTATTAGTTGTTAGCAGATTTTGATATTGAGCACTATACTTGGAGTTCACCCTTTTTCTCCTTTTTAATTTTTTTTAGTTTTTTTTTAGTTTTTTTTTTACCTGTAAACAGAACATTAGAAAACTCATTAAGTTTTAAAACCTTGATACTGAATATCATACACGGGAATCCGTTTCATTTCTCTTGAAACATTAGAAAACTTCTTTAGTCATTTCTATACATAAAAACCTTAGAAAATTCTTACAAAATATCTTCTCCTTAAGAGTTATTCATGTGCTCTCACCTTTAAACACTTCAAAGGAGCAAGAAAACATTAGGACACTTACCATAGACACTTAGAAAATATATATTTTTTATGGTACCTCCTTTTGGAGGGTTATTTAGGTGCTTTTACCTTTTAAACTCACTCCAAGGCAGTTTTTTTTTAAGAGAGAAAGGGGTTATCTCCAGCTAAAGTATCAACAGGCTGCAATGGAAGGTTATTTTTATTAAAGATGAACCAAGATCAACAGGCTGCAAAGCAAAATTATTGTTATTAAAGATGGACCATGTTCAACAGGCCGCAAAGCAAGATTATCATTATTAAACAAATGAATCAATCCGGGAGGTTAGAACAGCAGTTTGCAACTTAAAATTAAACTTTATATTGAAAGAAAGTAGGTGTTTTTAGACCTGCTACCCATTTATAGTCAATTTTTACTTAGGTGAATTGACTGGTTTTTGAGACTGCATCATTGTTTTCCAGTAGCTCTCCTTGGCGCAAATTTAAGGTGAATAATGGTAAAGATACCTGTCTTTTGTTTCAACTGATTTTGAAAGTTTTTGAGCACGTTTAACAATTTGTTATTAGCATAGCATTTACCATAAATCATTCGCCAAAACTATCCATTTGCCAGAAGTTCTTTGCCATAAATATCCAATCACATAAGTTAATTGTCTGCAACCTCCAGCCACGTGGGACGGAGCACAGACAAATAAAAGGCGGATAATTTAGTCTGGTTTGTTTCTATGGAAAGCTATGGTGCACATGAAAGTGGCAGGCAACTGTAAATAGAGCCTAAAGCTCTTTTCCAGCTGAATTAAATAATGATGCCACCAAGAAATCTGACCTTTCATTTCCTTAAACCAAAGGTCTGGGAAAGCCTCTACTTTAAACTTAACAGCTTGCTCACCAAAACTTGCACTCAGCTCCCGTTGGGAGAGGTGCAGTTTTACCACAAAAATCTTAAGAGTTAGCACCAGAAAAGGCCAAAACAAAAGTAATCATGAGGAATGTTGCAACGTTCCCAGAGCTTTGCTCTTGGACTATTATTAAATTGAGAACAGGAGGAACAACGAGACTTTTGAGGCCTGGACAGGCTAGGGGAATTCCGTTCCTCCCCTTGGTCCTCATCAGAGCTTGTAAGAGCTCTGGGGAAACCTTCAAACCGAGCATCCCTTTCCATTATAGGGGCGTCTTCGCCTTTGGAGGTATTAACTCCGGAAAGATTTTCGGTTGGAGAGTCTGCCTCCTCTGGATGCTTCTTTTCTTTCTCTAGGTTATCGTCAAGACTTAAAATCTGTCTGCTAGATTTAATTTTATGACTCTCTGAAAGACAAGCAGGAATCACAAAAGTCGAGATTACTGCTATCACCTGAAAAAAGAAGGTGAAGCCAGAACAAAGAAAAAATTTCCAAGAAGTAACCCATTTTAACTCACGGTTGTAGTTCTTCTTCCAGCTTCAGGAAAAGTTCATCAGCAACTTGGTGGGATCTCCAGATGCCCACCCAGGGGCGCCAGATGTCGGGGAACGTCGCGCGGGTCCTCCAACACTAAGGGTCTCTTGTTAGAACCTGACTACTACAGGTGGTCCTTAGACTTCTCAAAATACGTTATGTTCTAGTCCACAGGCAAAATGATTGTTTTTATTTCCACAGGACCTGAAAGTTCTGTTTTACTATAGAAATAGACCAAAAATTGCAAGTTCGTCATACAAATGGGATCCAGATGCAAGTATAATTCCTTAGTTTAGTTTTCTAATTGCAGCTCTAAAGTTTATTTCTTTCCATCTGAAACCTGGGAACTAAAGTGCCAAGTTGTCTCTTCCTCCCTAGCCCCATAAATACAAAGGTGGAAGAGTTCATATGGACATAAAATTTGTAAGTGTCAATTGCTGGCACACATTGGCATATATCTTCCATATTGAAAGACAGTGCATTTAATGTATTTTGCCACAAAAAAGATAAATAATTCCTGGAAACATTTGTGGGTTTTAGATATAGTGTATTGCACATTAAGGGGGGAATGTTCTGACCCATAATGGTGTTATCAACGCGTTAGAGCTATGATTGGAGCCAAGAGCAGAGATGTTATATTCGTCACGTCTGGGTTATGATGCAACCAGCTCTCTCTCTTGGACCATTGAAACAGGCAAACCTTTGGGATTTCAGAGTGTCAAAGGTAGGTAAAAAATATTATGCAGACTACACATTAAGAATCATAAGAGAATCATAAACCCAGAGCTGATTATTTAAAAAAGTCACTATCTTACATGTGACAGGACATATTGAGATGTTACTGGTGCCCGCTCGAGTAATCGATGATCTATGGGACGTCAAGTGATCAAGTGATCAAGTGATCTGGGGTAGAAAATTCAGTTTTTCTGCAAAGTAACTCCTAACATAACTGCTAAAAACTGCTAATACACTGCTAAATTCTGCTTGACTGACAGTTACTCACATATGCCTCAAATTTCTCATCATCAAAGGAGTCTAATAAGAACTACCTATACATGAGATAAATCATATTGGCATCTTTATTACATTAACTTTTAATCTATGACAGAAAATAGAGTATAAATCTATACCAGAAAATAGAGAATTCTTGGTGCTCAGGGCTTGCTCATGGCTCTGTGTTCAAGGGTCCCTCCTTTTGGTGTGCCAGGGACCGTAAGCGATACTGGGAATCAAACCCAGGTCAGTAATATGCAAGACAATTGTCCTACTGATGTACTCTTTTTCTATCTTCAAAATAGTCTTTAGTGTTCACTGTCACTTACATTTTAATATTTGTATACTCTTTCTACAATTTATCAATAGGGTGTCTGGTTGTTGAGGTTTGCCAGAAGTGATGGTATGTCACTTCTAAAATATGATTATTAAGGGGATCCAGAATATAGTACAGAGGTTGAGACATTTGCCTTGCAATTGGCCGCATGGGGTTTGAACCACTGTAATATATACTGTCCCTGAGCCCTGCCAAAAATAACCCTGAACACAGAATCAGAGGTAAATCCTGAGTTTGAGATCCAACCCAAGCCAAAAAAAAAATCTGGGAGTTGGTAATTAAAATTAAGGTCACTTAATTAAAGTCTGGAGCTAGTGGGTCCAGAGGATTCCATCAGCTGTTTTGAGGACCTGGCTTGAATGTGTAAGATAGCAAGTTTAAGCCTCTGTGCCACCAGATAAGCTGTTAGAGTCAGGCAGTTCTGCCTCTGCTAGCCCCAGTGCAGAGAGCTATTTCCAGAGAGAACGCGGCCAAGTATTTGTGAGCACCACCACAGAGGCCACCCTCAGCCAGTAGCACAGTCACATGTGGGTACAGCAAGCTAATATGACCTCCAGAGAGAACCACCACTCAACATGCCAACACCCTAGCTAGGGATATGTGAAAACTCTGGTCACCCAAACAACAATGAAGTGAAGGGAAAGGGGATTAAAAATAAGTATTATATATATATATATATATATATATATATATGCATAAATTTATTTATGTACTTGATAATTGATCACTTGACATCCCATTATTCATCGACTTGCTCGGTTGGGCACCAGTAATGTTTCCATTTGTCCTGTTACGTGCCAGTGTAGCCCAATGGCATCTGCTTGCTCCAGGAATACAAAGAGCCTCAAACTGTTCCTTCCGGGTCTTAACGAAGAAGTCGGACCATCTTGTAGGTGGGTGGCCACGTGTCTTTTGATGTTCTGTGGGATCCAGTCAGTAATGGCTCTAGACCAGGGGTCATCTCCAAGTCACATTACCTGTCCATATAGCAACGCTAAGAAGGAGGAGCTAAGATATAGAAAACTCCTAGTTTTGGGGAAAGTATCAAAAAAAACTGTGGGAATGAGACTAGAGAGCTCATAAGCAAGTAGGGCAATTGCTTTGCATGCGGGTGGCCCAAGTTTGATCTTCAGCACCCCATATGGTCTTTTGAACACTGCCAAGAGTAATTCCTGAGTGCAGAGCCAGGAGTAACCCCAGATAATCTCTGGGTGTGAAGCAAAAAAGCAAAACAAACAAAAAGAATTCTGGAAATGTCATTGGAACTTGTTACATTGAGTCTATTAATAGGAAAGCTGTGAGAAGGCAATGCTTCTCATATTCCTTTATTGCTTTTTTGAAGCGAAGTATGAAGGGAGCATATGAGTGGGGAGAGATTAAAACACAGCTAAGACTGAGTCACAACTTTGCACATGTCACCTGTGGTAAAAATAATAAAAAGAAGAGGAAAAAGTTGAAGTAGAAATGTCAGCATATGTTATGCTTGTTTATGGGAAGGAAGGGTGACCAAATTACAATGGCAGTTCTTTAGTGGGTTCTTCAGTGACAGTGAGCAATGTTGGACAGAAGCCTGGCAGCACAGGTTAGGACAGGACATATAGTAGCACATAGCTCTTGTGGGAATTTCCAGGGACAGTATCCAGTGAGTTTTAGTATTGCCAGTGACAGATTGACACATAATTTGTATTTGGAACATAGGGGAGCTATAGTTAAGCTGGGGAGTTAGCAAACATTTGGTTCAACCTTTAATTGACTATCAATTTGGAGAAAACTTAATTAACATTATTTGGTCATTTACAAGACTGCCACCTAATAGTACAATGGAAATGGAACGATCTATAAAAAGTGCCAGTACTGTAGGAGACTGTTTTGTGTGTTCTGCTTTTCCCTGAAATTCTAATGCTTTACTTTCATTTAAAAGTCTTCTCCAGACCCTGGAGGAATAACTCAATGTATGGAGCACATGCTTTGCATGCAGAAGATCTAGATTTGAAATCTGGCACCAAGTGGTTTGCTGAGGACCACCTGGAGCAAGCCCAAACACATAGCTGAGAGCAAGCCCCATGCACTTCCCAGTGAGGCCTCCCAAACAAAAAAGTAACATAAAACAAAATATCATTTTCCCCAGATAATGTAGTACTTGGCAAATAATTATTTACATAACCCAGTAGATTTAGACAATACATGTATTTCTCTGCACGTGTCATTTCAAAATTTTCCAGCAAAAAGAGCGCATTATAGTCACGTTTACACCTCTTTTGGAAGACTCTTGAACTCACAATTACTTTTCAAGAATTGTCAGTCGCTGAGATGACAATACAATCTAAGTTACTGTACATCAATTAGATAGGCTATCTTAAGGATTTTTAGTGTGGGGGGGCTACTGACAATTCTGATTTTTTCTCTATAATCACTTGTATCTCTTCACTTGTCTTCCCATTGTTCATCAATTTGCTTGAGCAGGTACCAGTAACATCTCCCTCCATTCACTGGGAATGAGGTCCATTATTGTTACAGTTTTTGGCATACTGAATACACCACTGGTAGCTTGTCAGGCTCTGCTGTGGCTCTGGGTTCATCCCAGGGGGCCCAGTCTTTTTCTATGTCAGACCTTCAACCACCTAGGGCACACAGGGCAGAGCCCTGGGTATAGACAAACTTGTCTCCTCTTTACCACCTGCCAATGCAGCTGGGCACCACAGCTACACCTGCAATACCTGGAGGGTCAGGTAAAATAGTTTTCCTAAATTTTTTTTTAATTTCTTATATTTTTATTATACTACCGTGAGACATACAATTACTAATTCTTATTCAACTATTTAAGTGTTGTTCACGGTGATCTCTGTAAATAATTGATAGATTCATCAATGCAGATCACAGAAGAGTATTGATGGTCTATTGGGAAAAAATAGAAATACTTGTGTTCTTAATTTGGAAACATAAGAGCACAATAGATACCTTAATAATAACAAAATCAAATTTGAATTTTAATCCAATATTATGGAATTCTTATCATTCTTTTACAACTGTTCTTGAGGTATTTTTGGTATCATCACACCTTATAATTTTATTTGCCTACATCACAGGAATAATGATTTTTAAAAAGTAACAATCAATGATGTATTGATTTCTTTCTCTTTTTTCAGTTTTGAGCCACATTCAGTGGTTTTAGGAGACAGTTTCTGGGCTCAGGGAATCATGCATTGCCTGGAGTCACACTTAGTGCTCCTACATGAATATTATGCAAATAGTCCTTTAAGCTTTCTCCCTACCTTCCCAAACGCTTTGCTAATTTCTTTTAAACCAAGAATACTGTCTGTGTTTATAAATAAACTTTATGTACTTTGAAAGATTTCTGAGAATAAAGAAATTTTGCTAACCATAATATCTCCTCTCAGGGATAAAGACTTCATTTCTTTGTTTCCAGATCAGTTAATGAATGTGGATTCTGGAATAAATCAAAACATGACAAAGGGATAGATGAGAAAAATATAGAATGAGAAAAATGGAAAAGAATAAATAAAAAAATGTAGGTAATGTAGTAGTCCAAATACTGAGCCTAAATATGATTTAATTTCTTCACTTCAGATCATGGTTTCTTCCTCTTTTTCATATTAAATAGCTGGAAAAGATTGAATAGTTTGACATCTTTCCATTGAATTGGGATCATTTCCATTTCTTCCTTGACATCTTTTGCTCTAAATCCCTCCTGGTATCTAAGCAACTGTAAATAACTTTTCCCTCAAAGTGTCTTAAAACTCTTATATAATTAATTTATTTTCAATGCAACTTTTTATATTATTCAGACAGTGATTAAATCTCTCACTTATTCTTGCACTTTAAACTATTATTTAATTTTATAGATTATTTATTTTTACAGATTATTATAACTGTACTTTTAATTTTATATGCTTAGCTTAATAAGCATTTGGAATATAAGTGAGACAAAGAAAGAGGGTTTCCCTTTGTCAAGATGAAGTTAGATCTAGCTTTCAGATTTAAAAGTTGTAGGTGAAAATTTGCAAAAATCAGTTATTGGCCTTCTTAAATATATAAGGATATTTTTCAATATTGTGTGGGAATAATATGGGTATGAAATTTTGACTTTTCTTCTATATAAAAATAGTTATCTTAGAGATTTGAACTTATCCCATTATCACAATTGGATCTATCATTTGAAGGCCAAAATTGAAAATTAATTAAATAATACTACGGGAAATGAAACTATGAAGTTAATTCTGCTCAAAGGTACATGAACTATTTAAGAAATAAATTGCTATATAATTTAATTTTTCCTATTCGACATTGTATAAGTAGGTTTTCTACATACTGCACATGCCTAGGCAACTGTCAAAAGAAAGCTCTTTGATAAACTTTTATGTTTATTTGTATCATTGGGCGCTATATCCCTGAAATGCTCATGGCTTCTTACTTAGAGGACTATATGTACCATAAGAATTGAACTAGGGTCAGTAACAGACAAGAGAAGGACCCTATACATTCTCTCTGGTACCCCAATAGAAATTTTATAACAAACATCTATGTTAAAGATTTATTCCAACACATCATACAAATAGAGACACAGATAAACCCAGCAGAGCAGAAACCAGCTTTCCCCGTTGAACCCCCTGCATTCCATGGACCAGGAGAGCAACTTCCGACCCGAGTCCAACATCCTGATGGAGCCTCGGAAGAGCCCAGAGAGAAACCCCCCCACCTTGCTGGCAGCGAACGTCACCATCCACACTCCACAGCTCGTAAGATCTCAACCCAGCAGATTAACTCAGTCTTCAGCACGGCTTGTCAGAAACCCTGCCTACAAGGACCCAACTGCAGAGACCTGCCCTTCAGAGGAGAGTATTTCAAGCCCAGGAATGCTTGAGCCTACGACACAGATACACCTGGCAGAGCAGAAACCAGCCGCGCAATTTTCCTCCAAATTACTGTGGATATTCTATCCACCCCTATGAGAGAGCCCCACACAGTAATGAGAATATAGCGCCCGCATGGCAGAGCCTGGCAAGCTGTCTGATGAGTGTTCCATATGCCAAAACCAGTAACAGAAATGTTTATTTTCCTGACCCCGAAAGAGCCCTTAAGACAGCAGCAGTAAGAAAGGCAAACAAGCAGTGCCTGATAAAATTTCATGGCCATCCTAGGCTGCCAAAATGAAGAAGGACTAAAATGACTGTCTGTACTTTCAATGCATGTACTGAACATCGGAAGCATATATTAAGGATCTGATGGTGAAAGCACAAAAGGATCAAGTACGACATCATTGGTCTGACTGAGGCGAGGAGGTGTCAGTTGCATCACGCTGTATTTGACAACCGGAGAAGAATTGTTCCTTGGAACATGTGACTCAGAGGCGTCGGTGGCGTTGGTGTCCTTGTCAACACGAACATGGCCGTCAACATTGATTCATTTGAATGCCTAACAAACCGGATAGGACGATTACACTTGAAGAGATGTGGCCCACTGCCAGGAATATCCATCTTCATTGTCTATGCACCAACATCCACATACAAGGAAGATGAAATTGAGAAATTCTACATGGAATTGGAGGAGTTCTATAAAAAAGATCACACCTCCTACAAGATCATAGTCAGTGATTTTAAAGCCAAGATAGGACCCAGAAGATTGGCTGAATAACTCCATATCGGGACCCATGGCCTAGAATGGAACGAACACGGTGAGAGACTATCTGAGTTCATCATGCCCACCAAGACCATTCTTGGGAACTCACAGTTCCAGAAGGCTGAAGCAAAATGTTGGACATGGAAATCTCCTGGAGGACAGTTCCACAATGAAATTGACCACATCATCTTCAATCGACGGTTTTGTCTGACCGATGTTGCTGTCATCCCAAAAATTCCAAACAGGTTTGGACCACAGTCTCCTTCGGTGCAAAATTTTACTTACCGCAACAGGGAGAAAAGGCTGCAAAGTTTAAGAAGAGAACTCCCAGAACGACCACCAACTGGCACCATTGCAGCAACATGGGAAGATACCATTATTGACAACAGATTCACCACCAGGATCTCACCATTCTACAAAGAAGTGATCATTGATGTCAAAAGAGGGGTTCGACAGGGTGATACCATTTCACCAAAACTCTTCAGCTCCACCCTCGAGAACATAATGCTACAATTAGAATGGAAAGGAATGGGAGTGAATACAGATGGTTGGCAACTACACCACCTCAGCTTCGCTGATGACATCGTTCTAATAACACCAAACATTAGCCAAGCGGCACAAATGCTGGCTGACTTCGACCGAGAATGTAGAAAGATAGGTCTTCAGCTGAATCTAAAAGAAAACCATGTTTATGAAGAATGAACTAGTTCTAGAGACCCAATTCCCTCTCAATGGAACAACCATCTCTGAATGCAGCAGTTTTGTTTACCTAGGTGGAGAAATCAACATGATGAATAACCTAAAACCTGAGCTGCGCAGGAGGAAGAGAGCAGCATGGAATGCCTTCAAAGGCATCAAAGAAATAACTAAAAGGACAAAGAACCTCCAGCTCCAGGAACATCTCTTTGACTCCACCGTTCTCCCTGCATTAACATATGCCTCAGAGACCTGGGCCCTACGAAAGCAGGATGCAAATGCTATTTGGGACTCCCAGAGAGGAATCAAAAGAGCTATGCTTGGAATATCACGCCTCACTCAAGTGAGAGAAGGAATCCGGAGTTCTGACCTCCATCGCTATTCCAGAATCAGGGATGACTGTCTCATTTGCCAAAGCATCGAATATCAGATGGGGTGGACATGTAATGCGATTTGGAGACAACCGCTGGACTAGAGCCATTACCGACTGGATCCCACGGGATGTCAAAAGATCACATGGCCGCCCACCTACAAGATGGTCAGACTTCCTTGTAAAGACCCTGAAGGAACGGTTTGAGGCTCTTCATATTCCTGAATCAAGCAAATGCCATTGGGCTACCCTGGCACGTGATAAGGTCCAATGGAAATGTTACTGGTGCCCGCTTGAGCAAATCGATGAATAACGGGATTCAAGTGATCAAGTGATCATCATACCAATAAATTCATTTCTTGTGAACTCAGGAAATTAGACAATGAATGAATATACAGGGGATATAAATGGTTGCTCACTTTTTTTTGAAATTTTGTCTTTGGTCTGGAGGTACATATATATCATATTCATAAGTGAATTTATACTAAACTGCTATGATTAAAATGAACTAAACCAAATTTAAAATATTATATTTAGTTTACTTTTTTTGAATATAAATTTTATATCACTCAAATCTCTAGTCTGATTTCCTAGTGATTTAAACTTCTACGTCACTTTGTTATCTCTAAATTTAATTTGTAATACTACTGTCAAATTTGGCAACTAATTGTCAATTTACTATTGTTTTTATTTCCATTTGCTTATTATTAATTGTCTTGTTTACTTGGTAATTGCTATTTAAAAGTTCCTATAATGAAAGTATCTGAATATTTTATTTGTAACAATAGACACACAACCAGATGTGCAGGGTATCAATAAAAATAGACATAAAAAAGGTAGCAGATGGTTATTTGTGCCATCTAGATTTTATGGTCTGAGAATCGCAGAAGATGAAAACCCTACTAAATGAAATAAAGGATCTGAAAACATAAATTAGGATGCTTTCTTTTAAAAAATACTTGATGATGTTTTTACAACCCATAGAATTTTCTGACCAAACGGGTTATATTCTTTTCATGCCAATTCCATAAACATATATATGCATATATATAGCATATATATAATATATATAGATATAGATACATATATGTGTATATAAGTAAGGCTTGAACACTGTCTAGTGTGGAGATTTATATATGTATATATGGGCAAAGAAAAGGTTCGGAGAACCCCCGTGGAGTGGCGCCGGGCTCGGGGTCGGGGCGGGGGGCGGGGGTTCCCGCCGCTCCTTGTTTGGGCGGGAGGGTCAATGCCCTCGGTGTCTCTGCATCTCACCTAGGACTTTACTGTGAATGTTTGCCGGGAAGGCCTTTGAGTGAGGGGGGGGTTTCTGGATGGCATGTCTGTCCAAAGCAACCAACAGTTAAATATCCAAGCCTCAGTTCTTATGTGTTTTTCAGGGCGTGTTGTTGGAAGCAACGCTCTCGGTGGTGTTGGGGGGGAAGTGGGTGTTTAGGGGGGGGCTGACACATACATGTACTTACACATATATATACATATAAATGTATAGAAGAATATATAGTTACTATATATAATTTTATACACACACACACACACACACACACACACACACACACATATATATATATATATATAGTATATATATATACAGCAGCTGCCTTTTTAATCCGGCCAGGTATGCTGATCCAGAGACTCACAGACATGGGGCAGAGTTGCTACTGGCTCTCCCTGTGCCCAGCCACTCATGAGGCACACCCGGGAGGGATGGCAGGTTCTAGCCCTGGCGCGCCACCCCAGCAGAGCCTCACAATAAGCCAGACGACCCCACACTCCATGAGAGCCTCCATTTTCCACATCCAGACTTCCCCCTCGTCAGACCTCCACCCAGCAGACCAGCCTATCACAGCCCGGCTCGCCGCTGCATGGTTCATCAAAAATGCTGGATTTTTAGATGACTACAAGAATATGCTACCCTCATGGCAGAGCCTGGCAAGCTACCCGTGTCGTATTTGATATGCCAAATATCAGTAACAATTATAGACCTGATTCCCATGACCTGATGGAATGGTTTGAGGCTCTTTAATTTCCTGGAGCAAGCAGGTGCCCTTGGGCTCTACTTGCATGAGACAGGTTATCAGAGATGTTAATGGTGCCCACTCGAGCAAATCTATGATGAATGGGAAGACAGTGATACAGTGATACAGTGATTTATATATGTATAATTTATATATGCATATGTGTATATAGATATATATGTATATAAAATATGTATATATATACATACATATACATATATATTTAGCCACACAAGACAGTACTTAGGGTTTACTCCATATGGGCTCAGATGATAGGGATGGAGGGACACATACATCCCATTAATATTAATCATCATTATTTAAGCTTTGTACTTTGCATACTTGGGCTTCAACCTAAGTATGCCAAGTGCAAAGTCTTCCTCATTATACCATCTCCTTAACCCCATATTTCCATAAGCATTTTAAGTCTAATTTCTTTCTTCATCCAAACTAGGTTGGATTTAATGAAAATTTTGAACTATAATTGCACACAGCTTTTTATTAGCTAGTGTTTTAAAACCCAGATTAAATCAAAAGTATTGATCTTCATGGAAAAAAAGCAGCCAGTATTTCACCAACAAAATGAGCCCATTTAGAAACAACAATGGTATTAGGAACTGCAGTATCATAGCAAAATACTTGACCCTATAACAACAGTAAAGAACTCTTAAGTCAGTTTTAGGGAGACTGTTGTAAAACAGGCCATTGAAGAAAGCCAGAAGATAATGTACAGTTAATTCCTTATGCCTGCACTCTGGGATTCAGTAGCTTCACAGATGTTAATAGGCAGGAAAGACCCTCTTTTTCCTTTCTATTGAAACATTTGAGCAGTATTGCTTCCTAACATGCCCCAAGGCATATCTCTTATGCTGAGTGTGTGTAAGGAATCTCTTCTAACCTTCCCACCTCACTAAAGTAAGACTTTTCTAGATTATTTGTTCATTTCCACAATGCAAATTATGCATTTAATTTTATGCCATGGTTTTTTTGTGAAACTAATGCAAAAATGCTTTTGGTATAATTATAAATTGTCATTAAAAATTCATTTCTGTTGACTTTTTAAATATATAATAAACTTAACTACCCAGTTAATCTAATATGTATCAATAAAATAATCTTGGAAATGCACTTAAGGGTATAAATAATTGTAAGTTTGTAAGTGCATTTAGAAAACGAAGAGAAAAATCAATAAAAATTGTTTCTTTATTCTGTACTTTTAAATATATTTGTTCAGATAATAGTGACTGTTAAATATTAAATAGTAAATTCCAATAAGAAAAGTTTGTAGAATTTCCCCACCTAACAAGTAATTCTTTGACCCTAAAACATATATATTCTAAAAAGATATATATATATATTTTTCTTCTGGTTAGTAATATTAAACATGATATTTGCCAGACATTGGGCTAAATTCTGAAATAAAAAGTTGTAGAAGCAAATGAAAGCCTGCTCTAAATAACTTGTAGGTTACATTGGGGTTAAGAAGCATCAATCACGCAATCAGACATTAATAATTTAGCATATACTGAGGTAATTGCTCTGCATAAAAATTGTATATTTTAGGGGCTGGGGTGATAGTCCAGTGGGTAGGGCATTTGCCTTTCACGCGGCCAGCATATGCCGACCCGGTTCGATTCCTGGCATCCCATATGGTCCCCCCGAGCACCGCCAGGAGTAATTCCTGAGTGCAGAGCCAGGAGTAACCCCTGAGCGTCGCCAGGTGTGACCCAAAAAAGCAAAAAAAAATTGTATATTTTACTGACACCCAATTACAAAGAAATTTACTTAGATTTTGTAATTTATAAAAGGCTTCTAAGTGTAATGTGTGGCCTGAAAGATAGTATAGTAACAGGCTATACTTGGCACCCCTATTTCCTCAAGCACCACTAAAAGTGATATATGTAAGCAAATAATATGAACCAAGAGTCACAGCAGAGCCCGGCAAGCTACCCGTGGTGTATTTAACATGTCAAAAACAGTAACAATAATGGACCTCATTCCCAATGAATGGAGAAATTACTGGTGCCTGCTAGAGCAAATCAATGAACAACGGAACACAAGTGACAAATGCAAGTGACCAAAAAAAATCTTATATTAAAATCTTATATTAAAGCTCTGAACTTTTAAAACAATAGCAAAATCCTTGAATTTGCAACCCTTCTCTAATATTTGTTAGCTGTGTGGTATTAGGCAAGTTATATGACTCATTGTTTCTATTGTTGGCTATACAAAAGAAAAACAAATGTTAATAATGAAATTATTTTCTTCTAATGACTACAAAACTGGATTTATGTAAAATATTTCAATACAGGCATGTATATACAAATATCATAATGATATTAGCTTTTTGAAGTTATTATTAATGCAATTAATTGTTACTGATTTTTTCATTGTGCTTTTTATTCTGAGGTTTTATATTTTAAATTATACAAATTATTCTACTATGCATTTTCATTTTTTAATTTGTTTATTTCATGTTTTGCAATTAACCAAAGTTACTTTGTATTTATCACAAATTTGAACTTTTCACGTTCCATAATTGTCTAACGTTTTCCCTGTTTTAATATTTGTCATATTATTTTTTCAAAATTAAAAAGTGATGAATGATTATTTTTATGCAAAAAAGTATTTCACTTGTATCACTTGTCACTTGTCTTCCCATTGTTCATCTATTTGCTCAAGTGGGAACCAGTAATGTCTCCATACATCCTGGTCCTGTTGCAAGCAAGTGTAGCCCAAGAGCATCTGTGTGTTCCAGGTACAGGAAGAGCATCAAACCATTCCTTCAGGACATGAGAATGAGGACAATAATTGTTACTGGTTTTTGGCATATCAAATAAAAAAAAGTATTTACATTTCAAAATATTTCTTCAAGCTAGTCATTCAAATAAATAGATTAAACTAGTACATTTCAACCATTTATGTAAGACTTGATTTGGAAAAGTATCCATAAAGAACATGTAAGTTACATTGCTAAAATTGATAACAGTGCTGCTAAAATAAATTTCTTTATAGTAACAATAATCTATAAATAGCTCTATCCAGTATAACGACCATAAACCTCACGTGCCTTTTCAACAATTACGTATAGCCAGCATTGGAATATTTTGGGGAAATGTATTATATTAATTATGACAAAAAAGTTCAGACATGTTTTTGTTTTTAGTCTTATTTTCTGTCACATCTTGCTCAGAGTTAGAGGAAAAATAGTTCATTGAAGAAGAAAAAAAATTAAACCACTATATTTGATAATTTCATTTATTTTATGTAAAATGTTATATCACTATGTTCTTAGAGTATATTAACTTTCAATTAGTAGTATATGCTGTACAGCAGGTAGTATGTAAAACATATGCTCTATAAAATATTTAAACAATACTATATAATATAATCACATAATGATATATAACTCTCAGACATGGGGCAGAGCTGTTCCTTGCTCTCCCTGTGCCCAGCTGTTCATGAGGCAGTCAGGAGGCATGGCGGGTTCTAGCCCTGGCCCACCACCTTGGCAGAGCCTCACAACAAGCCAGACCACTCCCCCTCACTCCACAGGCGCCGCCATTTTCAACATTTGGACTTCCCTCTCGTCAGAACTCCAACCAGCAGACCAGCCCATCACAGCCCAGATCATTGACACCCACCCTGCAGCAGCTTTTTCCTCAATCCGGCCCAGGTATGCTGGTCCAGAGACTCTCAGACATGGGGCAGAGCTGTTCCTTGCTCTCCCTGTGCCCAGCCATTCATGAGGCAGTCGGGAGGCATGGCGGGTTCTAGCCCTGGCCCACCACCTCGGCAGAGCCTCACAACAAGCCAGACCACCCCCTCACTCCAGAGGCGCCGCCATTTTCCACATTTAGACTTCCCTCTCGTCAGAACTCCACCCAGCAGACCAGCCCATCACAGCCAGGCTTTGCGCGGCCGCTTGTGGCCATTCGGTTCATCAATAAATGCTTTATTTGGAGGTGTTTAAAAGAGTTTGCCTCCCGCTCAGCCAGCCTGGCAAGCTTCTCGTGTTGTATTTGATATGCCAAATTCCAGTAACAATTATATTAGGTCATTCCCATGACCTAATATGGGAATGACCTAATATAATGGTTTGAGGCTCTTTATGTTCCTGTAGCAAGTTGATGCCCCTGGCTCTACTGGCATGAGACAGGACATATGGAGATATTACTGGTGCCCGCTCTAGCAAATAGATGATCAACGGGAAGATCGTGATCATGATCGTGAATGATATATAAACTAGTATAATAACTTATATGAAATATGTTTATGCATATAATTGTTACTATTAGACCTCAGAGACATTTTGAATTAATAAGTGTTTTCTCTTAGATAGAACACAAATTGACTCTGGTTAATGGTCTGGAATTAGGAAATTTTTTTTTTTTGCTTTTTTTGGGTCACATCCGCAATACTCAGGGGTTTCTACTGGCTCTGCACTCAGGAATTACTCCTGGCAGTGCTCGGGGACCATATGGGATGCCGGGATCGAACCCGCTGGGCTATCTCTCCGGCCCCAAGGAAAGAATTTCAGGAGGTTAAACATTATCGTGCAAAGCATAGGCTTCAAGTAGTATCTTTATAGGTCCCTATGCATTTGAAGTTTCAACCATCTCGCAAGGCTGAATGATATTTGATGTGTCCAATGGGCTAAACCAAAACTAGGATTATAAACTCTTTATAATCTTCCATTCTTCTTTTTCTGTACCAGAACACAGATTTCCATTTATTTTTCATCAAGACTTTGGCTTATATGTAAAGCATCTGTTGATGATGCCAAATAAGTCTCTGGTACAGATCTGGCTTCTTAAAATGTAATATTCTTGTAGAGAGCAGTCACAGGAGCTTAAGGTCTTCAAACAGTCAAGATTGAAGCAAATGACTACTACTGATGGTGGGAAATGTGCTCTAATGGAGTGATGGGTGTTGGAGTATTGTATTACTGAAGCCAAATCATAAACAGCCTTTTGGGAAGACTTGAACATTCTTCCAAACACTACAAATTGAGTTCCCATTTAATTCAGCAGTATCACTCTAGGAAATGTGCTCTGGGGGCCCAAAACACACAGCAGAAATGTCATCTGTAAATATATGTTCATTGCAGCACTATTAACAATAGTGCTATTAACTATTGCCAGAATATGAAAACAACCTGAATGCCTGAGAACAGATGACTGGATAAAGAAACTATCATATGTCTACACAACTACTATGCAGCTGTTAGAGAAAAGAAAGCCATGGAATTTGCTCATAAATGGATGGACATGCTGAGTGAAATTAGTCAAAAGGAACAGGACAGATATAGAATAACTGTATTTATATGTGGGATATTTGAAAAATAGTATTAGATGTCGGGAGCGCTGCCGGGTCCCCGACAGTGCCGGGAAGTGTGTTTCTTTCTACCTCTGAAGCCAGCGAGGAATGGATGAAAACTCAGGAATTCGATGCAGTTTTTTAAAAAAGGGCTTTACTATTACAGGTTCCAATATACAATCCAAGAGCAGGGAAAACCTCCGGACTCTGGGTTCCCAGCTAGGCCCCAGCCAGGTGTAGGCCAAGATGGCTGCCACCACGTGTTGAGGCCCAACAGAGAATGGAGAGGACGGAGAAGCAAAACACCAAGGGAAGCCGAAATGGCAAAAGAGGAATAAAAAGAGAGCTTCTTTCCTCTTGCAGCTTATCTTATAGCCAGATATCTGTCCAAACTCCCCAGCCCAGCCCATTTTGGGCTGGGCTATCTAGAGATGAAAACAGGAAAATAGCTCTATAGAAATGTACAAGGACCCAGAGCTAATTCAAAGCCTCCCAGTAGAGCTGGGAGGAGCTGCAAGCCAAATGTAACTTCCCCTGGCAGGAAGGGTTAAATGCCCTCAGGTAATTTCTCCCAGCACCTCACCCAATGTCTTTTTATATGCTAATGTCTTGAGCCAAGATCTGCCTGGAAAAACCTCCATAGGGTTTTTCCCTATGGAAAAAAAGGGAAAATGGGGCTTTTAGAGGAATCCTGCATCAATTAGACTACTATCGAAGACCAGGTAAAATGGTACAGGAGGACTTGTCCAGGCTTGGGATCTATCACAAAGGTGAGGGAAGCAGAGGATAGATTAGATAGAGAAGAGATAAGTTTGACAATAATAGTTGGAAATAGTAGTGCTAGACTAAAACTGAGTATTAAAAGTAGGCGAAGAAACATACACAATAACCCTTCAGTGTATTGCTTTGCAAAACACAATGAAATGAGAGAGAGAAAGAGAGAGAGTGAGAGAAGAAAAGTTACTGCCATAGAGGCAGGTTGTGGGTGGTGGGTAGGATGAAAATGACACAGACTTGGATATGTGCACTGGTGGAGGGATGGGTGCTGGAATATTCACTGAAACCCAATCATGAACATCTTTGTAATAGTCTACTGAATGGCTATTCAATAAAAAAAATAGGGGGCTGTCGGGGAAGGCTGCTGGGGTCCCTGACAGTGTCAGGGCAGAACTTCTCTTCTACCTCCAAGGACGCTGGGAGAACAGATGAAAACTCACGAGTCTGGTGCAGTTCCAAAAAATGGCTTTTAATAGTACAAAAGCTCTTCCACAGCAATCCAATATAATGAACAAACTCTAGCTCTGGTCGGAATTTAGACCATACAAAGGAGCCTAAGTCTCCCACCAAAGAGAGAGGATCTCACCCGAGCTGAGTACTACCCAGAAGATGGAGCAAAAAGCCAAAGAGCAAAAAGCCAAAAGCCAAAAGCCACAAGGCTGAGGAGCCAGAAGTCACAGGAGCTAAGAGCCGTAAACTGAAAGGCCCAAAGGTGAAAAGGTAAAAGTGAAGGGGCCTCAAGACAGCCCCTTATATACACCAAAGTAATCCGATTTGTGACAGGGAGGGTCATGTCAACAAAGAAGCCTAAACAGAGTGTAGTGCCACACCCTATTGCAGGTATAAACAAAGGTTATGCCAAGGACTAATCCCGAGATTATCTCTTATGTAAAACACTGGAGAGAGAGGGGCTGATATAAAGTAATACATCTTAATTTCATGAGCTTCATGTAATCTAGATGGTACCCACACGGTCCTTCTTATTATTATCTGCACCAGGGTGACTCTGAGTATCTTGTTCTCGTGTACTGAAAGGGTCACACTCGCCTGATTAAAGCAAACTAGTATGATCCTTCCTATAGTCTCAACGTAGCCAGGGTGGTAGTCTCCTGGTAAATTCTACCTGTCCCATGCTGGGTGCAGTGGGTATAAAGAGGAGCTCTAGCAGTGTTTACATAGAAGAGAGGTCTCATTAGAATGAACCTCGACTTAAATAGATTAAGCTGGGAGTGGGCAAAACAACAAAACTCCCAGAATAGCTAAACCTGTCCTCCAACAGGGGGCAGAGTGATAAAACAGTGGGCATGGCATTTGACTTTCATGTGGACAACTTGGGTTGGATCTTCAGCATCCCATATGGTTCTCCCTAGCACCACCAGGAATAATTACTGAGTGCAAAGCCTGAGTAGCCTGAGTTATCGTTGAGCATTACTGGGTGAGGTATAAAGATAAAAAAAAAAACGGGGAGAGAATGCTGAGGTTATTCTCTTCCGGTGTCCAATCAAGCAAGGCCTAAGTCATCCTATATATCAAACACTGCAAGGTACAGGTCAAACTGATAGTTTTCTTGCTTAAAACTTTATCTCTAGACTCTCCCTACCTGTTCCCTCCCCCATCTTTGGGAATGTTTTGCCCAGGTCTTTTCAAAGTCATGCTGGTTAATGATGATCATTTTAGTTAATAACGATCAATTCAAATCTCTTAATTTCTCCTTCCAATACTGCTAAAGCAGTTAGAAATTTCACAGTGACTCAAAAATCAAGCTTTTATGAGCTTTTTCCTCTATCTATGCCTCATTTCATTTTGACACCTGTGAGATTCTGGGTGATTGTGATGACATCAGATGCAGGCATGATTGAGTCTGCACTTGCCACCAGGAGAGCAGAGACTCTTATTCCTGCATGGCCATTTAGAGCTTTATTTCTGGATTCCTAGCCTGAAAAATATGTGTCCTGGGGAACATTTAGTCCCAACACTTTGAGCTTGAGTTCTCTGCCAACCCAATGCTCTTTTCTCTTCCTCTTAAGGCAACAGCAGGAAGGTAATTCATCTGGTGTTACTGATGTCAGTTCTACAGGCAATTGTTACCCATTCCCTTTCAGCAACTATAGAGAATGGCTGTTAGAAATTGTTCAACAGCAAATTCACTCAGAAAACATTTATTGTTTGTGTCCTGATACCACTTGGTTGACCTTTTCTACAGGATAAATAGATGTTAATAATTTGCAAAGGCATATTATTTGGATATGGATGTTTAAGCATGTATAAGTGCGCTGACAGATATGCAGTTTTTAGCTTTGGACTAGACATCTATAACATTCAGCATGAACAATGCAAAATTGTAAACCTTTTGTCATTATGAGGCATGAATATGAGATGTGTATTGTCAAACAAAAGAGAAGTGGGACACAAATGGTGTAGTATCTAGATATCCATATTGTAATCTATGTGCTCTGCATACATTTTGAAGATGGGGTCCTACATGCACCAAGTGTCTATTTCTGAGTCTGTGCTTAGGAGTGATCCCTGGCAGTACTCACTGGACAATTATTTTGAAGGAGATTTTGAACTAAGATTATTCTTATGCTAAGGCAAATGCCCCATCACCTGCATTTCTCTTAGCATATTTGCAAAGCTTTAAAAGAATTCATTTGTACTGGAATTTCTGAAATGTTTTACGTCTTTAGGCAGCTGAATAAAGAAATTATATAATTGGGGTAAGTTGACACAGATATTTTTAGTAGACATAACTAAAATTCTAACTGACTTTTTTTGAGTTTTACTAATTCTTAGTCAATAGTTCACATTGATTTAGTGCAAACAAAATATTAGTTTTCTTGCTGAGATTTTCCATATTTCAGATGTTGAAAGAAAAACAGCATTCCAAGTTGTTTCCACTTTCCACTCTAATCTCTAATCGGCAGCTTGGTTCATTCCCCTAGCACACTATTGCTTTAATTAGTTGCTAGGCAATAGATACCATTTGATACTAGCTGACCATTCTGCTATGACACACTGCAGGATTTCACAGAGCCAAACTGAGTTCTAAAATGTTTAATAATATAACAGTATGTAAACAATCCCTTGTACATGTAGAGGGTAAGAAATCTGCTGCCTTTGTAAAAGAGTTAAGCATATGGAAGTGAATCTTGAAGTCAAGATATTTAAATGTAAAAGTCTCCCATGTCCCATATAGCTATCCTTATCTACTTTTCGAATGTCCAGAAAGAAATTGAAGTATATATACCACAGATTTCTTTACAATGCTATTTTTGGTAACCATGCTAACTAATTCTCCCTGACTTCCTCCAATGGCATTTTTTTTAATCAAAGATATTTAAAGGAACTTTCCAATGGCATGAAATGATTTACTTAATTTTTTGGAGTCTCTAATCTCATATAATAGAACTTTTCATATTGTTGATAATTTATCCTTAATTTTCTCTTATCTTTCTGTCTGATACTTGCTTAAATTATTTGCCTGGATTCTGAAGTCAGAATAAGTACTGGCTAATTTCTATTGCCTTCCCAGTCATATGTAACACTTTGAAAATTATAGTAATTTTTATTAAATGCAAAATAATTTTTAATTTGATTGCATGAATAAACAGGTGCATGTGTTTTGAGAAAGGGTTATATGTAAATAAAATAAGTAACCTAAATAAACATTTATTTCAATAAATTAATTTATAACAATAGATAAATATTGTTTAAATTACACCATTTTCCATCCTTAATTTGCAATAGAAGCCCGGCAAAAGGACTGTAAAAGGGCGATTTAAGAGTCTGAGTCTCCCTTTTTAATTAAATATTCATGTTCTCATTCTGGTAAGTCTCTTTTCTTTAGTTACACATTTATACCATCTGTAATCATAATAGCTACATTTTCCTAAGTACATATTATGAGTCATGCACAGTGGTTCAAAACAATGGTATTTATATTCACTATACTAATTAGTGATAGAGAGAGGAAGAAAGAAGGTAAGTAGTAAGGGAGGAAAGAAGAAGAAGGAAGGGGAGGAAAAAAGAGGATGGAAGGAAGGGAGGGAGGAAAGAAAAGAAGGAAAAGGAGGGAGAAAGCAGGAATGGAGGATAAAAGGAAAAAAAAGGAAGGAAGAAAAGCAAGAAACTAGACCTCAAGTGTATAGGTCAATGTACTTCTCTGTTACTAAGAATGATTACCATGGCCCTTGGCTCTGATCAGCATGTTTTACATAATGTCATATGTTTTTATAAAACATGCAATAATTTTGATGTATACTGAGTTTGAAAATAGCATTAAGGCCTCATATATTTTATTATTAGCAGCATTACCATAGAATATAAACATTTTTATTTAAAAGCAACTTTATTTGGTGAATAAACTGAGACTTATAAGTTGAAGGTAATTAGCATTTTAATATCAATTTTAAAAATCATGCTTTAAACTCAAATAATATAACCAAGCTTATGTAATATTTACAGGGTATGAGTAGGTCCTTGATGGATTAATATTTATTACATAACTTTTAGTATGCATTATAAGCATTTGTGTCTTTCTGAAATATTTATTTTAAGTATATATTGCCTATGTTTTGCTGCAACAAAATAAAATAAGAATATATAGAATGTGAGGGCGATCTGGCTGGGACATCTGTCACCCCATTCATCGCCAGGGTTGATTCAGTTGATCTGGCTGGATAGACTGGTATCCCCTTCCTCCTTCACCTCTCCATATGCATCCCTCCAGAAGCTGAGCACTCGGTAGAAGAGGAGTAGGAAAAAAAAAAGAAGAGGCGTAGAAGAGGACGGCCTTACCAGAATAGAGACAACTGGTCATCAGTCAAGAGTCTATGAGTAACTGCGCTCCACTGCTAGAACCTCCAAACAAGCTCCTAAGGTCAATTGTAGGAGTGCGGTAGTTAGGCTTCGAAGACTCGAGACACATCCAAATGATGTGTCTGTCTGTCATTCTTTTAAAAAAAATCAATAAAAATAAATATATACATACATAAAACATATAAAATATACAAGTGATACTAATACTCAGTCACATGAATATATCTGAAGAATGTGTAGTGAAATTTCCTGAGCTTATGTTGTTGTACTAACACCTATAGAGTTTTTATTTTAAAAAATTATTTTTACTTTTCTAATTTCATTTTTTTTTTTTTTTGGGTCACACCCAGCAATGCTCAGGGGTTTCTCCTGGCTCTGCACTCAGGAATCACTCCTGGCGGCGCTTGGGGACCATATGAGATGCCGGGGATTGAACCCAGGTCGGCATGGGCCAGCTGCTTGCAAGGCAGACGCCCTACCTGCTGGGCTATCGCTCTGGCCCAGCTTTTCAAATTTCAAATAACGCAAAGTCATGATCATAGCAATTATCCTGAAAATTGGACATTAAATACTGTATTAAAACATTTTCTTAATTTAAAATTAAAATATCTAAAATGTTTCATTATGAAACAATTATTTTTACTTTAAAGTTAAAATGCCTAAAAATGACTGAGGGTTATTAGTACTTGCCGGCTAAAATACAAATTAATCTTAAATAAACTTTTGCAGGATAAACTATGAATTGAAACTATAAAGAAATGGCAGGTATATGAACAAACACTTCATAATAAAAAATGTCTGTGATAATATGTCTACTAACATTACTTGTATTACTTGTCCTTCCATTGTTCATTGATTTGCTTGAGCCAGCATCAGTAATATCTTCATATATCCTGTCACATGCTATTGTAGCCCAAGGGCATCTGCTCGCTCCAGGAACATGAAGAGCCTCAAACCATTCCTGCAGGTCATGGGAATGAGGTCTATAATCGTTACTGGTTTTTGGCATACCAAATACAATACGGGTAATCTACTAACATAATCTACTAACATTGTACGTTAAAAAGTTCATGCCATCATATTTTTATGTTTACTCAACTACTTTTATATATACCTAAGTAAAATTTACTCATTCTGAAATTTTATTAACCATTCATGTAAGTTATTGTGGTCTATGTGAAATTGAAAAGTTTATGAGAGTTTCATCTTAAAGTAGGTTTATAACATTGACATTTAATTTTATTATTATATTCTGAGAGATATTAATGGGAAAAAGTCTTTTAAGTCTAATGTCTTACAGAAAATACAGTCAGAAATATTTCTAACTTCTAGAAAAATATTTTCATTGTTAGATTTTAGGTTTAGAAATAGTAAACAAAGAATACACTCAAAAAATCAAACTGTGGTATTACACCACCTTTGAGAGTCAGAATTCCCAGTTTTTGTGTTTTTAATGCTTTGTTTTGGTTTTTGAATCCTGGCTCTGTGCACACAGATCACTCCTGGTCTTACTTAAGGGAATAAATGTGGTCAGTGATTCCAAGCACGTGCCTTAACCACTATGTTATCACAGTTGTTCTATTTTTAAGCTCTTTAACACACTTAATCTAGCAGTTTGTTAAATACAGTAACCAAAACTTTCTGAGGACCAATTACTGAGTTGTATGAGTACTTATGTGGCATGCACATTTTCTTATTTGTGGCATATACATTTGTCATTTCAATGTGGTCCCTTAATTTCTGGATTGGTAATTATTTTTGTTATTTTCTTGTTGGTTGGAAAAGCATAGTAAGTAAAAATTGCAGCCTATTGAAGAAATTTGTAAATGTTGTCTTTCATTTTCATAATTTTCCCATGCTATTTAGACATCATTAAGTTATAATGATTATAAAAACTTTCTAATCTTTTTCCAAGTGTGTGACTTTCTTTTTTTTACTTTACGACATTTTGCAAGCCCTGTCTAGGGATTTAAGTCTTTTCCTTTAAGCTTATTTGTCTACTTTATTTCCATTAAATATTGTCCACTTGTGGCCTTTCTTTAATTAGCATCTCATAATCCATATCTGTATAAGCTGTCAAATTTATCCACAATATACTTTGAGACAACATACATTATGTTGTTTCAGTGAGTTAATTTTGATTTTTTTTTTGTTTCCTCTGGAAGTAACATTCAAGGTTTTTCCTCCTAAGCTTCACTAGAGATATTTTTTGAGCACAGATCCAGGAGATAGCCTGAGCAAGATCAGGAATAGGCCCAGCTCCTCCACCAATCAATCAATCAATCAATCAATCAATCAATCAATCAATAAAAGTCTATATTGAAAAGCAATTAAGATATTTTATATTCAGACAATAAATTTGCTATAGCAGTATCCATCATTACTGTTTTAAACAATTTTGCTGTTGTTTTATTTATTTTTTATTGGTGCCACAAAACCAAAACAAAAATAACCCAAAACCTTCATTATTTATGCTCAGAGATTCTGCATTTTGCTGTTGCTGTTGGGTGTGTTCAGGGGAACATGTTAGTATCAGAGACAAAACTAAGCTGACCACATGCAATCAAACATTTTCACTTTTGTGTTATATCTCTGGCTCTTCCATTATACACTTATTTAATACAATATTTATAATAATTACTTTTCAATTCAATGAAGTTGTCTTATTTTATTTTAAACATAGGTAAGAAATAATGGTAACTTTTTGATAAAAATAGATTAAATACATACATCTAATTCCATGTCATTCTAGCTCTAGAAAGAATTGCAAAGTTCCAGAAATATCTGTGAACATGAAAACAGTAACAATCAAAGTTTTGAAACTGTTTTGAAGCTATGAATTTGCATTACTGAGTCCCAGAAGGCAAATCTTAACCATCAGTCAAGATACATAATTTATAGCTCAGCATCCTCAACAGGTTCAAAAACTGAATAGAAAATTATGTCAGAATAGAAAGAGGCTTAAAGATGTGTAAAAGCAGTAAGATGGTTAGATATTCAATCACTGTGGTGGTGTGGAAGGTGTCTGTTCTGTGCACAAAAGAAACGTTTTCTGAAATTGTAAGCGAGTACTGACAACTTAGCCACAAGTCTTAATAATTCATGCTGAGACTTTCAGAGCATTTTCTTTCTCACTTACTTATAGGGCTCTGGACCCTCCCACAGGAGATTAGCATAAAATATGCTGAAGAAATTGAGTAGTCATGAAGAGTCAAATATTTGATTAGAGTCAAAATCTACTGGGAACCTCTAAGTTGGCACTTTTCAAATTAAAGTGCTCAGAAGATTTCAGCAGCAACATTTTTCCTACTCTAAATACTGAAAGACACCTAGAGACTAATTTATAAATGAATAAGTAAACACTTAAATAAATAAATATTGAAAAGACACAACAGAGAAAATAAAGATCTTAGGACCGGAGCAATAGTCGGTGGGTTGCTTATATGCAGCAGATCCAAGTTCCTTCCCAGCACCACCTTTGATCCCTCGAACCCTGCTGGCAGTAATCCCAGAGCACAGAAGCAGAAGGAAGCCCTGTAAAATGCTGGGTGTGTCCCCAAAATAAAGCAGGGAAAAATAAATATGCGGAGAACATAAAGATTGCTAAGAAAAAGAAGCTTTTATATTACTGAAACAAGTCTTCCAATCTTGAAAAATGATTTTTCAAAAGGAAGCACACATTTCAAAGCACTAGTGAAAATATCGGTAAATGAAAATGGAAGAAAATAAATTGAAATAAAGGTAAAAATGAGAATAGAACCTACAATATCCATAATAGAGATGGTGGAGATAATATGTTAAACTAAAGAGAGATCATTTGAGTATTGTGGCTTTAAGGACATGGTGCCTGGAAAAGCAAATCAAAATATGAGTAAATGGAATATATGCTATCTGGACACTAAGAATAAGCAGTCATAGTCAACTCTAGTCCATCTCTGAATCCCTCATTTGCTTATGTCTGTTACCCATGTAAGCCTTTGCCCTCACTCTTGTCGGGGAGTGCTCCTAATTGGTTCCTACTTGATGCTGACAGGGTAGAAACAAGTTTGTTCAAATCAACTCTTTGAGTTTATCTTTTAACATCTGTTTGAGTTTAAACATCAAGAAGATAGGCCAGGGAGAGAGCTCAAATAATAGGAGTGTGTGCATTTTATGCAGAAATTTGGGTTCAACCCCTGGACCAGCATGATCCCCTAGCTGCACAGAGACTTTTATCACAGGATTGGGATTATCCCTGAGCATAACAGGATGAAGTCAAAGTAGAAACTGTTTGTGGTTATCCTGCTAAGTTAATTTAGGATGCAAAAGGTAAAGCAAGAAGCAGTATCTTTTTACAAGAACATTTTTAAGTAAACATAGAGTCTGTGTAAAAGTGCTTTAACAAGAAAAGGTTTATATGGACTGGAGGGAGTCCAAAGGTTCAGGTGCTTTTGTGCTGCCAACCCATATATGGTCCCCCCATTACTGCCAGGATTGTATGGTGAGCAAAGAGCTAGGAGTAAATCCTGAACACAGTCAAGTGTAGCTCAACCAGCAACTCTATAGAAAAGAAAAGGTGTCACATCTTTGAGGTTTTAGCAATGTAATGAAGATCTTCAGAAAGATTAAACTGGTTTCTGCAATGTTTATGAAGTTGTGTCCATTCCCATTTTCTCTGAAAACCATTGCTACTTGTACTCCATAAGCATAAAGGATACTTTCAAGAATAACATAAATATAACAGAAATAAAATCAATGACACAGAATAATTTTCAGAAAAATCATATTGAAAACAGGTTAGTGCTTGTGAATAGAAGCTGAATTGGACATCGGGTCTTTGCATATGTAACCTAGGGTAAAGGAGGTTAAATTAGATTAGAATTGACCCCAGATAAAATCATTTATGTAGTTATAATATGAAGCTATATTGACACAGATCATACCTTGATAAAGCTATGTGATACTTGAGATTGCAGTGACGCGTCTACAAACCAAAGAACAGTAGTGATGCCAGCAATATGGAAGATAGAGGCAATCAAGGAATCTTCCCTGGGACTCTGAGTTATTGCAACATTTCTGAAAGACTGATTTAGAATTTGTAGACCCCAGGATGTGAGAGAATAAATTTATTTTGTTTTAAACCAGTGTTTGTGGTGCTTAGTTGTAAGAGCCCTAGGAATGTAATTCCAGTGGCTAAAGGGAGATTCCTGGACAAGAATTGTGCACCAAGATTAAAAGATATGCATAGAATTCTATTTTCCCAAACCTGCTTTGCCTACTATCCACTTTTTAGAAAACAATTTGCTACCCCCACTCAAAAATCTGCCTTTTTAAAGAAAATAGGGAAAAAATATCTCCCTATTTTCCTCAGCAGAATCTGAGACTACCACCTCCAGTTAGCTAGATCATTCCATTATTCTCCCGGGCAGTACTCTCTGCTTTGAGCACTATCACTATCACTATCTTCCCGTTCATCATCTATTTGCTAGAGCGAGCACCAGTAATATCTCCATATGTCCTGTCTCATGCCAGTAGAGCCAAGGGCATCGGCTTGCTACAGGAACATAAAGAGCCTCAAACCATTATATTCGGTCATGGGAATGACTTAATATAATTATTTGGCATATCAAATACAATACGAGGAGCTTGCCATGCTTGCCGAGCGGGAGGCATACTCTTGTAGTCACCTCCAAATAAAGCATTTATTGATAAACCCGTGCGGCCGCTTGCCGCTGCGCTAGCCGGGCGTGATGTGATGGCGACCCGGGAGTGGGGGTGTCATATGGCTTGTTGTGAGGCTCTTCTGGGGTGGTGGGACAGGGTTAGAACCTCGGCATGCCTCCCGGGTGCCTTATGAAGGGCTGGGCACAGGGAGAGCAAGGAGCAGCTCTGCCCCATGTCTGAGAGTCTCTGGACCAGCATACCTGGGCAGCATTTCTCAAAAGGGGAGTATCTGCCCTCTGTGGACACTCAGGGTATTGCAGGGGGCTACACGTGAAAATCACATAAATCATATATACTCAGGAGCACAGGGAGTCACAGTGAGAAGGGGGAAAGGTGAAAAGGGGGCACAGCTGGGAAACACTATTCTACAGGAAGGGAAGTATTTTAACAAATATCATTTTTAAAAGGATGAAATCCAAGAAATTTTATAGCATACTCAGGAGAAATGAAAAGGTAATTATGAAAATACAACGAAACTGTTCTAGAAACTAAAATATATAGAACACAATTCTTTTTATTTCTGAAATGAGTATAAAATTTCCCTTATGGGGGATAATTTAAATTATTGACATATTTCCTTCCCTAAGGAAACCTCTGAATTCTGTACCCAGCAGCGTAACTCCACACCCTCAATTCCCAATTTGCTCTGCTAGATATGATACTGCTAACTCCCAGCCACCATTGACTGAGCATTAACCCAGAGAGCATTAACTACCAGTCCTTGGAGCAATAACTATCGTCCATGCTCTGTAGACTACGGACCTCTCCACAACACCACAGGGTAGAAACTGAAAATTGGGGAATGCTGAGTGCTGCCAAGAATAATTCCTGTGTACAGAGCCAGGAGTAAGCCCTGAATATGGCTTGGTGTAACCAAAAATAAGACAAAAAGTAATAAAAATAATGGAGGGTGGGCCAATAGATCACACGTCTAGGGCACATTTATAGGAAGCACAAGCAAGGCCCCAGGTTGAGTTCCTCGCATATATGATTCTCCTATTTCTGGCTGTGGTATGGGGAGACACTCCAGTACTTCTATGTCAACTGTGGCAGTTTACAACGCTGCTAGGCTGCAACTGCATCACATAGCCATGCCTTGCAGTGGCACATCAGGCCTGGCACTACTTGGCCACATATCTTAAAAAGTGGCTCCTGAGTGTCCAAGAACAACCAGGGAGACCCTCTCAAATAAGAACCTGTTAGGTTACATTATATAATGACTTTTATGAAAACATCTACTGAATTGTATCACTGTATCACTGTCTCTGTATCACTGTCTTCCAGTTCATCATCGATTTGCTCGAGCGGGCACCAGTAACAACTCAATATGTCCTGTCTCATGCTAGTAGAGCCCATGGGCACCTGCTTGCTCCAGGAACATAAAGAGCCTCAAACCATTCCATCAGGTCATGGTAATGAGGTCTAAAATAAGTGGCTTGCACAGCTACTTGCGGCTGCGTGGTTCATCAATAAATGCTGAATTTAAAGGTGACTACAAGAGTATGCCACCCGCATGGCAGAGCCTGACAAGCTACCCGTGTCATATTTGATATGCCAAATACCAGTAACCATTTTAGACCTCATTTTATACCTCATCTACTGAATTACAATTGAAAATTGTGAAATGAATAACCAACACACTTTCAGAAATAGAAGAGAAATGAAAAAAATTTGACTCAAGAATAATCAAATATATTTGCTTTACACTTTGACATTCAGCTGTACATATCTGTATTAATATAATAGTGAGAACGATCAATAAAATTTTAACTTCAGGGCCCAAAGAGATAGTTCAGCAGGTAGATGGTTGTCATCCATGTTGTATTTACCCCACCTATTAGCTCTGGATTTTTGCATTGCTGATGAGGGATTGTTTTTCTTCTTTCTATAAGTCTTTTGCATAGGTTTAGGATAAAATATATTTTTTCTCATATAAACAAAAAAGGAGAGGGGGGGCAGGCATATCGTAGTATTTTGACTCTAAAATGATTGCACCTGGACATATTGTCATATTTTCTAACTGGCATCTCAATGTGACTCCCCCCCCCCCCCATTCCTGACTCTTTTTTTTAAAATATTTTACTATAATCCCGTGAGATATACAATTACAAAAATGTTTATGTTCAGGTTTCAGTCATAAAGTGTTCCAGCACCCATCAATCCATCAGTCCCCATTTCCCACCACCAATAACCCAAATTCCCCCCCTCCACCCTATCCTGCTTCTATGGCAGGTTCTTTATCTCTTTTCTCTCCATTCTCTTTCTCTCTTACACATTGCGCACTGCAACATATACATTTAGAGGTTATCTGGTGTATCTTTTTGCCTATGTTAAATGCTCAGTTCTAGGCTGGTTTTATCATTTTCAAAGATTATTAGCACACTGTTCCCTTCTCTGTCTTACCTAACCTCTGACTCCCACATTCTTGAGGTAGATTCCACCTTTTACAAGACCTCCTGTGGCCGGAGCAATAGTTCAGTGCGTAGGGTGTTTGCCTTGCACGCGGCCGGCTGGGTTCGATCCCCGGCATCCCATATGGTCCCCTGAGCACTGCCAGGAGTAAGTCCTGAGTGCAGAGCCACGAGAAACCCCTGAGCATCGCCGGGTGTGACCACCCCCACAAAAAAAAAGATCTCCTGATTCATGTTTTGCCTGACTTTGGATATTGGTATCATAATATATGTATGCATGTATATGTATGTCAAGCAAATAAATGCAATAATTCTATATCTGTCTTTTTCCTTCTGGCTAATTTCACTCAATCTGAGCCTCTCCATGTCCACCCATTTATAGGCAAATTTCATAACTTCATTTTTTTCGTAACAGCTGCATAATATTCCATTGTGTAGATGTACCAAAGTTTCTTTATCCAGTTATCAGTTCTTGGGTACTCTGGTTGTTTCTAGATTCTGGCTATTGTGAATAGTGCTGCTACAAAGATAAAAGTGCAGATGGTTTTGCTGCTGTGTGTTTTTGGCTTCCCAGGGTATTTCCAGGACTGGTATTTCTGGGTCAAACGGGAGCTCAATTTCTAGTCTTTGGAGGAATGACCATATTGTTTTCAAAAAAAATGCTGTACCAGTCGACATTCCCACCAACAATGGATGAGAGTCCCTTTCTCCCGCATCCACGCCAACATTTGTTGTCCCTTGCCCTTTTGAAATTGTGCTTGGATTGATTTTAACATTCACTATAGGAGTCCTATGAGAACCAGGAAGAGAGCCACTCTGCCTATGAGATGCGTCTACTTTTATAAGAAGTTCTGTTCTGACTTGAAAGATTTAGAGCAAAAGTCAAAACAGTTTGTGTCACCTAAGACAAGCCTTGAGTAGTCTCACGGAATAAATGGCATTGAAGCAGAGCAAAGCATTTAAGAATGCCTGGAGCAGAGCAAGACCTGGAATAGAGCAAGAGAGAGGGCCTTGAGTGGGAGGATTGATCAATCTGGCATAGTGTAAATCACATGACATGACTCTCTGTGAAAGTTCACCCTATATAATTAATCTCGGGTATAGTTATTATGACTGCTTCTCTTGCTATGTTTATATAAGAGCACCAGATATAATATTTAAATGAGTGTTTATTAACTTGGAAGGAAAAGAGCAATCTACATTAGCATTTCTTAAGCTTGTCCACAGGGGCGCACCACGCTTGAGATTTACACCAATAAGATGGCTTGAGGAGCGTGTGTATTTGTTGGTGTGGAGTGTAGTTGAAAGAAGTAAAAAGCTTTTCGATTGTCTAAACTGGACTCGTGGTTCTTTGTTTCTAGGGGACTTCCCGGCTTGGTGGGGGCACCAAGAGAGATCTGGGAAAAAATTGACCCAGATACTGTTGGGGGACCCTACACAGCCCCAACACTTGCATGGTCAATTTGAAATCAATCCCTATTATATTATTTTGTATGGTCCTTGAGCATCTCTTTTTTGTAGACAATCCCTAATGAGTTTTAGGCTCCTGCTACATTTAGCATATGCTAAGAGCTGCTTCCTGCCTTAGGGAATCTCTGGAACACAATAGGATAATGGGCAGAATTGGGTTGATTTCATAACTTCATTTGGCAAAATATTTTTATCATGGGTCTTGATAGCTTCAGTGCAATTCTCTCTTTACTCCACAGGTCCCCATGGGGACAAACGTGTAGTTGCGAGAACGCTTGGTGACATCTGGGATCAACCATAATGCAATTAATCCTGCTAGGTCAAAGAGATAAACCAGTTTGCCTCTGGGCAAATGAACTTGACTTTAATGAACTTGACTTTACCTTTAGAAAATGTAAAGTAAGCAATTTATTCTGATGGATTATGGACCTTAATGGAGGTTTAGAGATATGCTGGAGCTGGCAAAATATGATATAAAATATTATGCTTTCATATATAAATTATATCCTGAACTGCTTCCTGGTTTAGTGATGTTGTCCCCTCCTCACTTTGCAAGGGAGCTTCATATAGCAGGAAATCATCTCTGGCATTTCGCATTTGTTAAACTCAGAGAAAGGGCTCACCTATAGATTTACATTTGTATATGGTCTTTTGGGCTCATGCAGAAAGGCGGGCCCTGAACTCTTAAAGTAGATACCTGATTTTGTCTCTAGAAGGCCCATCCCTCAATGGGCTGGCCTGGAAAACGTTGGCGGGTTTCTAAGAATAAAATAAGTGAAAAGGAAGAAGGGGCCATCTTCTTCCAGTTTGGGTCTGACCTCTGACTGTTGCACCTGGTTCAGAGTCCAGCAGCTGTCTTGGCTGAGAATCCTGAACCAAGCACGTGGTGTGGGTCCAGCTAGGAATTGGAAGTTTGGGGTTTTCCAATCCTGGATTGTGCTACCAGAACTTATGTGAATAAATCTTTTTGGAAACTTTGGTGACTTTGTGAGTCTTCATCCATCTGCCGGCCACAGGTCCCTTGTGACAGAAGGGGATTTGTTCCTGCTCCCTGATATTGTTGGGAAACACAGCTGCACTCCTGCTCAGCAGCAGTGTTTCCCAACACATTGCCAGGAGTGATTCCTGGGCACTGAGCCAGGAGCAGGCCCTAAAAACCCAGTGAGAAAAAAAAAGAAAAGAAAAAAAAATTTAGCTTTAAAGAGCAATTTAACTGTTAGGAGAATAGAGCATTTTGTGCAGTAAAATTAATATATAAATAAAGACCTATTGTTTACATAATTATAAGAAGTGAGTAGGTAGCATTTATAATGGATAAATGAAGAACTGAAATGATTATGCCATATAAAATAAATTTGCATAAAAATAAGAAAAACAATAAAAATTATTTTTGGGTAGAGCCACGCCCCTGTTGCCCAAGCTTAAGAGATGCTAATGTAGAGGTAATTGCCTCTTGAGTAGGAAAAAAAAGGAAGCATTATATTAAAGAAAAAACCACATTACAACAGTAATGATATTTGAAATGAGAAGTTATGAATTATTAAGAAAGCAAATAATTTAAGAAAATTAATGTTGGTGCCAGAGAGATATTACAGGGTAAGTGAGGCACAATCTCCCATATGGTTAGCCCTAGTTTGGTCATTGACACCACATGTCACCTCACTGAGCATGATGATTTGAAGTTCTGGAGGCTTTAGCACACTTGTGGGGTATTCTGGGTAGCCTATAACACTCCAAGGCCAAAGCAGTACCACATTGCTGGGCTGTACCCCTCACGTTGAACCTGATGCCTAATTGGCAGAGAATAACTTGGGATTACTCAAGACCTCTTACACTCTGCTTGAGAGGCACAAACAAAGGAAAAGAGAGAAAGTTAATTTTAATTGAAAGTATTTAGCTTTATATCATGAATCTAATTGAGGAGTCTCCTCAATAGGAAAAACATTTAGACAAGAAATGTCTAGGTAAATTATTTTTTATGTTTATGTTCCAAATTAGTTTTAGACAGTGATAATTTGTAGTATTAACGCATACACAACAACACAGGATTATGGACTTCATTTGATAAAGAATATATTATTTCAAGTCTTAGTTCCTTTCCTAGCTCTCATGAAAAAATGTTCCTTCTTTCCAACTACCTACTTTAAAGTAGAACATTTGATTACTTAAGTACAAATTTTTCAGGAGGAAAGAATGATTAAAATGAGGGGGTTATTTTATGACAAGAAATGTAAAAACACTCTGAAAGTCTTAAGCTGGAAAAAAATAAAATATTAGGTCAATCTTCATGTCAGAATGCATTAAGAAGGGAAATAGGCACTGGCATATTAATGTGTAGGAAAATGTGAATACTTAGCAATAACTTGAACTATTTTCAACATTACAACCCCCTAATAATTTTGTCTCATTTTGAGTATGGACTTTTGTCTTGTTAGATTCTGTTTAAGAAACTTTGCATTAATGAGTTTTTTTCAAGTTGGTTGCAACCAACTTCGTAACAGTTGAATTATTATAGGAATGTATGTATTATTTTAATTTGTGAGATTTTTCAGTAGGACTATAGATGGGTATAAGCAGGCTTTGATCTAAAAAATATGACTAATTTCCATTCATAATAATTACAAAATCAAAATATAAATTTAACAATGAAGAGTAGGCTAGCATAAATCTTAGTAGGCTTATATCACTACGAAGTAGTCTAATAATATTATTATGTCTTTACTTATTCTAATATGAAGTCAAGTTTATTGGGAATATAGAGAAAAATCTTTTTCAGTGTTGGTTAATTGTAGACAAAAGAGGAACAGGAAATTAATAAATGTAATACAAAAATAGATTGTAATTGGTAGTATTTAGCAAAAAGTATCCTGCATAGTATTCAATAACATGAGCTACTTTATTATAAGGACAGATACCTCAGACTAAAGTATGACCAAAGACAATCCTATGATTAGAGTATCCAAAGTTTTAGTCACATATTTTTTTGCACGCAATGCTGTTTAATCAGGCAGGTATTGCTTTTCATTTTAGACAATATGTTTATTAATTTCTCCCACAAGAACATAAATTTCTTGAGGACAAAAATAATATCTGTTTACCCTTAATAAAATTTCCAATTTTTTTCATATTTTCTGGAGTATATAAGAGAGACAAATGAAATTCAAAAGTCATATATTAGTAACTACATGGCTATGGACGTTGGTTATTTTTATACTGCAATCTCAATATTTTGGGTAAAGGATCAACAAGAGTCAGAATCCTGCACTTTAATTCTTTATTTTCAGTTATTATAGTAGAAGAATTTGAAAGAGCTCATTGGATATAGATAATTTAGAATGAATGAATGATATGTGTTCTACAATGAAAAGATTTAAGATGTATATATGAAATGTTAATAAAAGAATAAATATAAAGAGAATGGGCCAATATTTAAATTACATGTTTCAGAAAATCCTCATATAGTAAATTTATAAATGAGAGTATCATCAAGTCAGAAACATATCAAGACCATTTATAAGCATATCATGACAAAATGGACATTTCACTGATAATCTTATTAATTAAGATTATTCTTAAGTTTATTCATAAAAGAATAAAAGTAAGATGCTGGCAACATTTATATTAGTAATTATCACAAATGTCCCCAAAGTGTGAAAGTAAACTAATAATCAAATATAGCTTTATTTTATTTCATATTTTTTCAAATATTCATGCCCAATAAGAAGCAGAAAAATGAATAAATAATGAAAATAAAGATAAAAAATCAATAAATATTAAAATGTGCATAGACTAAGTTCATCAAAGAGAGATAGTGGGTCTGAAAAACTAACTAAATTGCTAAACTTCTTGGAAGACCAATAAATGGAAATATACGAATAGCAAATGTCAGTAGTGTCAAGGACAACTTAATGCAAATAACTTTTATTTTTTTTTATTTTTTTTTTCTGATTTTATTTTTTTATTATTTTTTTTTTTTTACAATTAAAAAGTTCATGTTTGGGTTTTGGTCATACAGTGTTTCAGCACCCGTCCCTCCACCAGTGCCCATCTCCCACTAACAACATCCCCGGTTCCCTCCCACCTTCCCTAGCCCTGCTCCATGGCAGGTTCTTTATTTCTTTGCCTTTCTCTCTCTTTCTCTTTTCCTTCCCTTCCAGACTATGGATTACAGAACATACATTAAAAGGTTGTCATGTGAATCCTTTTGCCTCTATTTAATGCTCAGTTCTAGGTTTGCATTAGTACCCTCGACTATTATTAGCACCCTGTTCCATTTTCTGTCTTACCTAAACTCTGACTCCCACATGTTTGTGATAATTTCCACCTTTGACAAGACCTCCCGATATATGCTTCACTTGACCTTGGATATTGGTATCATAATATGTACATATATATTTATGCCATGAAAATAAATGCAGTCATACTGTATCTGTCTCTCTCCTTCTGGCTAATTTCGCTCAACATAATCTTCTCCATGTCCATACATTTATAGGCAAATTTTATAACTTCATTTTTCCTAACAGCTGAATAGTATTCCATTGTGTAGATGTACCAAAGCTTCTTTATCCAGTCATCGATTTTTTGGGCACTCTGGTTGCTTCCAGATTCTGGCTATTGTGAATAATGCTGCTATGAACATAAAAGTAGGGATGGTGTTTCTGCTGCATATTTTTGGTTTCCCAGAGTAGATTCCCAGGAGTGGTATGGCTGGGTCAAATGGGAGTTCAATTTCGAGTCTTTGGAGGAAAGTCCATATTGTTTTCCAGAAAGGCTGTACCAGCCGGCATTCCCACCAACAGTGGATGAGTGTCCCCTTTTCCCCCACATCGACGCCAGCACTTGTTGTTCTTGCTCTTTTGAATATGTGCCAGTTTCTGTGGTGTAAAGTGGTATCTCATTGTTGTTTTGATTTGCATCTCTCTGATGATTAGTGATGATGAGCATTTTTTCATATGTTTTTTGGCCATTCGAATTTCTTCCTTGCTGAAGTTTCTGTTCATTTCTTCTCCCCCATTTTTTGATGGGGTTGTTTGTTTTCTTCTTGTAAAGTTCTACCAGTGCCTGAAACCATATGATCCTTTCAATAGAAGCAGAAAAAGCATTTGACAAGATCCAGCACCCGTTCATGATTAAAACGCTCCAGAAAATGGGAATTGAAGGGACTTTCCTCAAGATAGTTACAGCCATCTACCAAAAGCCCACAGCAAGCATCATTCTAAATGGGGAAAAGTTGAAAGCCTACCCCCTGAGATCAGGGACAAGACAAGGTTGGCCCCTCTCACCTCTTTTATTCAATATAGTACTGGAAGTACTTGCCATAGCAATCAGAGAAGAAAAGGACATCAAGGGCATCCAGATAGGCAAGGAAGAAGTCAAGCTATCATTATTTGCAGATGACATATTATACCTAGAGAACCCTAAACTCTCTACCAAAAAACTCCTAGAAACAATAGACACATATAGTAGAGTGGCAGGATACAAAATCAACACCCAAAAGTCAGTGGCTTTCCTATATACAAATAACGAAAGAGAAGAAAAGGATATAAGGAAACTATTCCATTCACAATTGTGCCACAGAAAATCAAATACCTAGGAATCAACTTACCCAAGTATGTAAAGGACCTGTACAAAGAAAACTACAAGACACTGCTCCAAGAGATAAAAGAGGACACAAGGAAATGGAAACACGTTCTCTGTTCATGGCTGGGGAGAATCAACATTGTCAAAATGGTAATACTCCCTAGAGCTCTGTACAGATTCAATGCAGTCCCTATGAGGATACCGATGACATTCTTCAAAGAAATTGACCAAACGCTCCTGAAATTTGTATGGAACAATAAACCCCCAAGGATAGCTAAAGCAATCCTTGGGAAAAAGAAGATGGGAGGCATCACCTTTCCCAACTTCAAACTGTACTACAAGGCAGTAGTAATTAAAACAGCATGGTATTGGAATAAAAACAGACCTGTGGACCTATGGAATAGAATTGAGTATCCTGACACCCAACCTCAAACGCATGATCATTTAATCTTTGATAAAGGTGCAATGAGTCTAAAATGGAGTAAGGAAAGCCTCTTCAACAAGTGGTGTTGGGAAAACTGGGCAGCAACATGTAAAAAAATGAATTTGGACCTGTGTCTAACACCATGCACAAAAATCAGATCAAAATGGATTAAAGATCTCAATATCAGACTTGAATCCATAAAGTACATTGAAGGAAATATAGGAAAAACCCTCCACAACATTGAAGCTAAAGGCATCTTCAAAGGTGAAACATCACTAACAAAGCAACTAGAAGAAAAGATAAACATATGGGACTACGTGAAACTAAAAAGCTTCTGCACCTCAAAAGAAACAGTGACTAAGATACAAAAGCAGTCCACAGAATGGGAAAGAATATTCACCCAATAACCATCTGATAAGGGGTTAATGCAAATAACTTTTAGATGAAACAAATTCATGGAAAAGAAAATAAATCAAAATGGATATAAGATGAAACAGAAATGGCATTTCTCTCTCCATTTGTATTGAGTTCCTGGATCTCCCTAAACAAATTATGATTGACTTTACACAGAAAGTTATTCTCTGCTACCCTGGAATACAGAACTCCTGAAGTAGGGTGACGACAAGACTGCATTCTCTCCCACAATCACTCTTAATACTATTGCCAAAATAGAGAAAGTCCATAATAAAACAGTCGAAGGAGGTTGTCTGTCTTCTGTCTGTCTTCTATATGTTCAAATATTAGCCTTTAGTAATCTTATACATCTGAAATATGATTCATGCATTGAATTATTTTTTGTGTGCAGTATTCACAAAGTATTTCAAATTAAACATATAACTCAATGGATTAAAATCTATCAAACTATATTATCAATATTAATTTTATTTTTATATAAATTATTAAGTAACTACTATTAGCATTGTTCAATTATGTATTTCCATACTGAATCAGCGACATTGTACATGGTTTCCTGGACAATACCAAAAATGTTTGCTGAGCTAGAACCAGATATTCCAAGCTTATTCTGGTCCTGGGTTCAGCAAGCACACTTGTTAGTGTCCAGGAAACCATGTGTGGTGTCATCGATTCAGTAATAATGGATATTCTCCCTTCCACCTACCCATGCCTCCCTATCTCAATTCTTAAGTATCTGAAAATCATTTTAACAAGTCAGTGAAAGACTATTTGGTGAAAATGATAATTCACTTGAAATAAACAGAAGACATAAAGAATTAGAATCATACTCTTTGTTCCTGGATTATAAGGTCAAATATCATATAAAAAAGACCACCTTAAAATGGCCATTGGCAGTTATAGATGCAACATAATCCCCATTTCATTTTCATAAAATTCTTTAAGGACACTGAATAAAACTCCTAAAATTCATGCCCCACCATAAAATCCAAGAAAAGTCAAAGCAATTGTGAAAAAAATATATGGACGTTACATTCACTTGATCACTTGATCACTTGAATCCCGTTATTCATCGATTTGCTCGAGCGGGCGCCAGTAACATTTCCATTGGACCCTATCACGTGCCAATGTAGCCCAATGGCATCTGGTTGATTCAGGAATATGAAGAGCCTCAAACCGTTCCTTCAGGGTCTTGACAAGGAAGTCTGACCATCTTGTAGGTGGGCGGCCACGTGATCTTTTGATGACCCATGGGATCCAGTCGGTAATGGCTCTAGTCCAGCGGTTGTCTCCAAATCGCATTACATGTCCAGCCCATCTGATTTTCGATGCCTTGGCAAATGAGACAGCGCCCGGATTCTGGAATAGCGACGGAGGTCAGAAATCGGATTCCTTCTCTCACTTGAGTGAGACTTGATATTCCAAGCATAGCTCTTTCGATGCCTCTCTGGGGGACCCAAATAGCATTCTCATCCTGCTTGCTTAGGGCCCAGGTCTCTGAGGCGTATGTTAATGCAGGGAGAACGGTGGAGTCGAAGAGATGTGCCCGGAGCCGGAGGTTCTTTGTCCTTTTAGCTATTTCTTCGATGCCTTTGAAGGCATTCCATGCTGCTCTCTTCCTCCTGCGCAGCTCAGGTTTTAGGTCTTTCATCATGTTGATTTCTCGACCTAGGTACACATAACTGCTGCATTCAGAGATGTTTGTTCCATTGAGAACGTCCAATGGACGTTACATTCCCAACTTTAATTCCTAATGAGAAGTTCAGTAATCAAAGCCACATGACACTAGAAGAAAGACAGATTCTGAGGTCGATGGAATAGGATTGAGAACTGAGATACAAACCCTCAAATGTATGAATGGTCAATGGATGGCAGTGGGCTAGTAATGAACTGGAGCAAGGTGAACTTCTTCAACAAATGCTGCTGAGAAAATTAATATACACAAAGCAGTAAAATTTGACCCCTATCTCACACTGAACACAAAGATCAATTCAAAATGGATTAAAGACCTTGATATCAAAATCATTTCTCTGAAGTATGTTGAGAAAAATATCACTAGGCTTTTCCAAGATCTTGATCTTAGAAGTGTCTTCAATGGTAAAACCTCATAGGCAAAGGGCAACAAAGAGAAATAAACAAAAAGAGTTATATCAGTCTAAAACATTTCTGTCCTGAAGAAGAAATACAATATAAATAAAAAATACATCAACTAATTGGGAGAAAATATTGCCATTATACATCACACGATGGACTAATAATTTAGATAATGAAACACTTTCAAAGCTTGACTATGAGACAATGAAAAAAAGATACCATCAACAAAAAATGAATAGAAATAAACAGATATTAACTCAAACAAGACATTAAGTGTCCATGCAGCACATCAAAAAATATATTCATCACTGATTAATAGGAAAATTAAATCAAAATGATAATGAGAAATCAATTATAAGAAAATTGCCTTATAAAAAACACTGAAAACTGTAGCTGCTGACAGTTGTATGTGGGGTAAATGCTGCTGTATGGGGGTAAATGCAAATCTGATTCAGCTGATGGAAATGCAGCTTGGTTCTGCCACTTTGTACAATGGTTTGGAGATTTCACAAAACATTTCCAATAAAAATTCTAAATAACACATTGATGATATTCCTAGATATTAACCCAAGAATCACAAAATCATTAATCTGAAATATATGTTCATAGTAACAATAACATTTTTTGGAACCCACCCTAAATGTCCAACAACAGATGAATGGACAAAGAAATTGTGCTGGATATACATGATGGAATGTTGGGTGAGGCCTTACCCATAGCCCTGGATCTTTGCATTGGAGCCAAACTGACAAGTTCCTGCCATCACACTCCTGTCACATACATGCAGAATGGAATACTATTCAGCTCTGAGAAAAAATGAAATATTATAATCATCTGCAAGTTAACTGGAATTGGAGGGTGTCATTAGAGGCAGAATGTGAGTCAGAAAATAAATTTAGTTGTGAGATGATCTCATGACCGTGCACAGTATAAAGAAACAATAACAAAAATTGAATTAAACAGTCCCCAGTATAAAAAAATACCATGAGGCATGATCTATAGAACTGGGTACTAAGGAGGTTCAGGATGGTGCAGGCAAAATCTATATTCAATAATTGTGGAAGGACTTGGAAACACTGGTGGGGGCATTGGTGTGGTAGTTCTGTAAAACAATAACTTCAGTAGGGCTGTAAACTATGATACAGTAGCAAACAAGTTAGCTCAAAAAATTAAATGAATACAATTAAAATTAGTATCTGTGAATAAAAATATTTTTATTTCTGTACTAGATAATTTCTTTTATTAGAGTTTTAGTTTAAGTTATGTTGAGTGTGTGAACCAAATTAAAAGTAAGTGAATAAAGGGTAGCTAATAATATGTAAATATATTCAAAGTGTAAATATGATGCTCTAATAAATGTTGTAAATCAAGTATTGAATGAAGCAAGGAAGGGTCTAGAAAGTATTAAGTGAGTTGCCACCATTTCAATACTGTTGTTAGATAAAAAACTAGGAAAAAACAGGTGTAATTTAAGGGTACTAATCCTGGTTTAAGAACAGTTATGGACATTATTACTGTAAGGTGGAACTTAAAGGTTTTGAGTTGGAAAATATCATCCTGTGTGGTGAGTGGTTCCAGGTAGAGATAAGGGAAACCTTAAAACTATCAAGACATGATATTTTAACTCTTATAAATCATCAATCAATAACTGTAAAGGATAAAGAGAGTATAGTGAACTCCTAAAGTGTAGTACATTAAAAGTCATTGAGAAAAACCAAATAAAAATTAGAAAGGAATAGAACAAGTAGTTGTCAAGTGCACAAAATTATAAAAATAAACAAATAAAGTGCTTGCTTTGATTTAACCATTCAATTGTTCATCTTAGGAGAATTTTTGTTTCTTTATATATATTTTTAGCTCCTGACAATAATTTTTTTGCAATATGATAGGATTCAGAAATGAGGCAGGAGAGAATTTAGCATGTTGACATAGACAACCTTTGAAATAATTTTATTATTAAGGGAAACAACTAATACAGTAGTGGATGCAAAGTTTGGCTTAAAAGGCTTGCACTTTTTATTAAAGATGAACTTTCTGAATGTTGTATGTTGATTGGAATGGCTCAGTAGAAAGTGAAAACCTGCATTTTGTTAGTCATCAGAGAATTTCTAATGTGATCAGTTTACACACCTCTCTGTGTGGTGGAGTTTGGTATGTGGGAAAGGTGATAGTGTTCTAATAGAGAGGTTGGCTCATAAAGACCAGAGCATTTTATCCATCACTATAGGATGCCATGAAAAATGTCTGGGCACTGATTAAAGTAGGCATGATAGGTCGTTATTGTTGGTTACATTTTAAAAGCCTAAATAATTTCAAATTAATAGAAATGAAGAACATCTAGGACAGCAATGAGAGACATTTAAAAAAAAGATGTCCAGATGAATGGAAAAGCAGGAATAGGTCCAAAGAGGAGCAACTGTTAATTTTTTTTCAGATAAAATTCATGACACAGATGGCAATCATACACCAGAAATTTTTTTTATCATAACCTGTAACTCTTAGTGGTTTTTTTAGAAGGAAGGAAAATTCTGTAAATGGCATAAAGAGACAATAATATTATGTATTCTATAAAAGTCTCAAAGGAGTATACATCTAGAAGAGGTAGGAACAAAAAGGTAAATTTTTGAAGTTAGGTGCAAATAACAGGAATTTTCAGAATAAGTCTATGGAGTTTAATTAATCAAAGCCAAGACAGAATGATGAAGATGTGAGACAAAAAGTCAAGGAAAGCAAGGCATGTTTGGTAGAAAGTGCTGAGAGGCCATGGTTAGCAAAGCCATCTTTCTGGATGCTGAAGTCATAAGAGACTGTCTCTCAATGACTAGTAGAAAGAAGCCTTGAAAGCAGACATGAATATATTCTGATTTTGAAATTAAATCTGAGCTTTAGTGAGATGGGAAGAAGAATGCCTGTGAACATATTAGAGAGGGGATGCTGACTGCTGACTTTAAAATACTGGGTTGCAGTGTGAAGGAGAAGGGAAGAAAAAATGGAAACAAATCAAAGCTATACTTTGGATTGGTTCCACACCAAGCAGTATCCTCAGGGGACTTTTGTTTATAATAATAGCAAATGCTAATATTTAAGAGGATGATACAGTAGTTAGTGCTTCAAATAAGGTTTTCTTAACCTCATTAATTTTGGGGTCCCTCCTAAATATAATGTTACACATAATAAACTTAAGGCAGTCTTGCATAATGGAAGGTCTTTGGACTCTGGAGAAAGAATAGGCTGGGTAAGATTTTTACTATTTCATTTGATAAATACGTGACCTTGGACAAATTGCTTGATGTCACTGTGACATTGTATTTTCAGAATGATGTTTGAGAGTTCTCAGTTTTATGGGGCTTCCCTGTGTCTCTTTATATCCTTAGTCACCTTAATGTGTGATAGCCTTAAAAGAAGAACTTCATTATTTAGGAGACAGAAGCAGAAGATCAGAATATCTCAAGAAAGTAACACTTCATTTTTATAGGTAATCCCTTATTCTAATGACAATGACACCTGGTGTTTCTAAAGTCATTGTCATGTGGGGGGCAGAACTATTTTGAGAAGACAACGACTTTCCATTCTCTGGTAAAAATATTTCAGAATTTGTAACACATTTGAAAAGAAAATTCTCATTATCAAAGGTTCTGGAACATAAACTACCATAATTATTACATATCACTTATTCTCTGCAACTCTAGGGGACAGTAGAAATGTGAAATTGTACATACAAGCAAGATATCCAATGTGGAAAATTACACTGTATCACTGTATCACTGTCTTCCCATTGTTCATCGATTTGCTCAAGTGGGCACTAGTAACATCTCTATAAATCCTGTCACAAGCAAGTGTAACCCAAGGGCATCTGTTTGGTCCAGAGACAGGAAGAGCTCCAAACCATTTTTCAGGTCATGGAACTGAGGTCCATAATTGTTACTAGTTATTGGCATAACAAGTAAATAAAACACAGGTAGCTTGCCAGGCTCTGCTGTGTAGGTGGTATAGTCTCAGTAGAAGGCTCTCATCTTGAGCATTTACTGATGAAACTTAAAGGAGGAAGATCAGGTTTTCTCTTGGATGGAGCTCTGAAGAACTATGGAGTCTGGATGTTGAGAATGACTGATTGCATGAGGTGTGGGTTGCTCTGGTGCTTGCTAGGCTACTGGCATCAGTTATGAATTAGAAAGAAATATCATTGATGGCAAATAAAATGTTAACATTTTGAAGAAAATGAAATACTGACTGAGGTGTAATTCCAATTTCATCCAAACATTTTGAGCAATTTCTTTAAAGTTAGTTCTATATAACTTATTCTATGCTGATGTTTAGTAACCTGTGGTATGTCAATTATTCTGCTTCGTATTAAATTACATTAATAGAGAAAAACACATTAATATATACATACGGAATCCATTGCAATAGAAAATAAATGATAGTATTATGAGTGCAATTATATTTAGGAGACTAAGATCATGGAACAATTATTGCTCAGTGAACTAAGTGATCGGTCGGAACTGAACCTCAAGCTGCCATTTCTGCTCTGCTTTTTGAAACATCTCCATAGCTGTTCTGAAGTATGTCTTTATATTTTTATTTATTCAATTAAAGTATAGCCTTTCAGAATACTTAGAACAAAAGTTATTTTATTTCCTTTCTCTTATTTATTTAATTTTGGAGCCACACCCAGGCTTACTTCTGGCTCTGATCAGAAATCAGTCCTATTAGCAGCAATTGAATCAGGGCTAGCTGTGTGAAAGGCAAGTACATTAACCACTGCACTCTATCTCCAGCCTCGAAATGTGCCTTTATTTGCATGATTGGTTTTTGGCCACACACACACACACACACACACACACACACACACTTGGGGCTTAACCCTTGTTCTGTGCTCATGGATCATTCTTAGCAGAGCTCAAGGTAGCATATATGATTATATGATGCTGGAGATCAAACCAGGTTGATTGGTTGCTTGCTTGCAATCAAGCACTTTTCCCCAATTTTAATGCTTTTCCAAAATTTGACAGACAATTCGAATGTCTCTTGGATTTATTTTATTTTTAAATATCATTCATTCATTCATTTAATTTTCATTCATTCATTCATTCATCCATTCATTCATTCATTCATTGGCCTTTTGGGTCACATCCAGTGATTCTGAGGGCTGACTCTTTTTTTTTGCTTTTTCAGTCACACCGGCTATGCTCAGGGGTTACTCCTGGCTCTGCACTCAGTAATTACTCCTGGCAGTGCTCGGGGAACATATGGGAAGCCAAGGATCAAACCCGGCCGGCACAGGCCGGCCAAGTGCAAGGCAAATGCTCTAACCGCTGGGCTATCACTCCGACCCCCTGAGGGCTGACTCTTGACTCTGCACTAAGGAATTAATTTTGGCAGTGCTCACGGAACAATGTGGAATACCAGGGATCAAACCTAGGTCGACCATGTGAATAATTTTCAAAAGTCTATTACAATTCACTTCTCTTCTCTGTAAGAGAAGGAAGGAAGAAAGAAAGAAAGACAGAGAGAAAGAGAAAGGGAGAAAAGGGATGGAGAATCTGCCAGGGAGGCAGGCTATGGGAGTGGGGAGGGTATCGGGGACATTGGTGGTGGGAGATAGGCACTGGTGGAGGGATGGGTGCTAAAACACTGTATGGCTGAAACCCAAACATAAACATTTGTGTAATTGTCAAATAAATAAATAAATAAATAAATAAATAAATAAATAAATAAATTTAAAAAAAGAAAGACAAAGGCCTTCCCTTTTATACTATCACTTCGACCCCTTCTCCTGGATTTAAATATTTGTATTTAGATATTTGTATTTAAGTACCTATATTTAAATATCTGTATTTCTATGCTTTCACCCATTTTTCATGCCATCATCAGCTTTATTACTTCAGTCATGAATTGAATGTCATGTGTTATTCTGATACAAATATGACAGAGCTTACAACAGTCTATAGTTACTATTGGTGCTTAACTTTATGAAGGCTTCTACTCCCAAACCAACTCCAACTTCTTCACTTCACCTTCTACCTGTATCTTCAAAAGTGCTTGTTATGTGCATTCCTGTGTCTTCGGTTTTGCTCTCTGATATAAGAGCTATCTCGTTCAAAGAAGTCCATAGATATAGGTCAATATTATATTTATAACATATTACTGTATTTAAAACAAATAGTGCAAGATGCTATGTGATTCACCATTTATTATGTTTTATTGTCTATGCTTGACAGTGATTCCCTTTATATATCTTATAGGATCGACATAATATATTTCTGGAATAGCACATCCTTGTTACCCCACACACCTTAATACATATGCCACCAATCAAATTTTCTCTTAAAATATCAACCTGGCACTCTTTTCCAGAGCACGACTTATTTCTTTATATTTTTCATTTCCTCTATCATTATTGTCCTGTTTCTTCTGTCACAAGAGAACTGGTATTATGACTTACAGACAAAATTAGCAGCCTAACTTCATCAGAGAAAGCTCCTTAAATTCTTATCCTGTGCTAGGTAACTTCCAAGACACTTTGTTCTTTGTAGGACAAAGTAGAGATATTCTACAGTATCTTAATCCTAAACTGAAAATGGTTATTAGTATACAAAAATACCTAAAATCATAGGCTTTTGAGGTTTTTTTATTTCCCGTAATATTTTTGTATCATCATAATAAGATTCATCAGCTATAAAATGTATTCAGTGTCAATTTGTATTAATGGTTGTCCCATTTTAACTATGCCATTTTAACATATACCAAATGAAATGCTAACTCTATGTGAATATGAGATCATCTTGAATATTATTTTTAATTTTTGACAACTTTCAGTCTATTGTCTATTTTTTCACTTTTATGATTTAAAATAATTAAGCAAAATTTTTAATATTTAACTTGAGTAAATAGTAGAATTTACTGCTATGTATCTAATATGAAGGGATTCAGTTGAGAGTTGATTATAGGTAATTAAAAATATGTACTAAAGAAGCAAAAACCACAAGAGTATATTAAACAATATTTGTTAATAATGGTTTAATTATAATTATATAAATAGCCTTGCTATACATATTTTAATGAAATCAGTTTTAATAACTTTATTTTTAAATTAATAGGTGATTAATGTCTAAAATACAAATTCTATCAAACTAAGTATAAATTGGAAGATGTTATTATTTTCATTTGGTCATAACCTATCCCCTCAAAATTGCGACAAGGTTAATGATTTTATCTTAATTAAAAATCAATAAACAGCATTATTGTGTAATTTAAATAGCTATTCTATGTTAGTTGGTATTATAAACTTGTGTTCTAAGTATAAATACTAAATTACTACTGAAAAGCATAAATTAAGTGATGCTAAAATATTTAAATAATGAAGTGTTGGTTGATCAAGTTAAATCAATCAGACAGATGCATTGTAGATAGTTAAAACTTATCTAATTTATTTCTGCTTGGAAGCTTTCTACAACAAGACTTGAATTTATAGAGGATTTTATGCTTTCAGAGAAGAAATAGAATGTTATCTCCAAACTACTTACTAGTTATTAAAAACTAAAGGTTTCTAAGAGAAAATATGTACTAAATATGAATTCTGTATGAATTTATATATATATATGTGTGTATGTGTGTGTATACATAGACTCGTGCATGCACACACACACTTATACATACACACATACAAACATATGTCCAGAAAGTCAAAAAATGGTGGTAGCATTAGACATGATTTGAATTTTCTGAGAATTGGAACTTCTCACAAACTTGCTTAGACATGGAGCAGAGGGGAAAGGAAAAAGAAATAATATTTTGAAATTTGTTAGCAGTCAAAATTTAAAATTAGATTTAGATTTGTTATTACAACTATTAAATTAAATGATCATTGTATTTTTTACAGTACATTGTGCACTCTACTTAAAGATGGGGAAAATAAGCAATTTGGGTAAACAAGTTATAGTTGTCTTCAGAAGTAGAGTCGCTAATTTAGAGATAGAAAATGTATTTTGTTTAAATTGGAAAGAAGGTGCCCAACAATTCTTATTAGTAATTTTTAAAGCATTAATTTGACAAATATAAATGAGGGAGTTTGAAGGACTAAAAGTTCTGGAATTCATTCATATGTTGAAGCCTTCTTCCCAAATGTATTTGAAGGCAGAAAACTCTGGAGATTAGTGGTAATGAGGATGGAGCACTTGGGATTTTGATTGGTACCCTTATAAGATATGATAGCACAAGATGGTTAAGACCACTTCACGTGTTTTATATATCATAATGAAATAAAGCTAGGTTTCAAGAGGGGCTGGAGAGCTAGTAGAGTGGGCCAGCTGCTTGCTTGCTTTGCATGCCCCCAAACAGAATTCAATTCCTGACATCCAATATTCTCCTCTGAGTCCCACAAGGAGTGATCCCTGAACTGAGATCCCTGAGCAGAGCCAGGGTAAGTACTAAGCACTCCTAGGAGTGGCCTGCCAAAGGTACCAAAAATCCAGATTTGAAAATAGTGAGAAACTTGGAAAACTTAAGACACTAGGCATGAGCAATGTCTGGATTGTCCCAGAGTCTCTGACAACTGGGACAATCCAATGGTCAGGAAAATGATTTAATTTACACTTCAAAGAGTTCAGAATATACCAGACTGAACACACATGAACAGATACAAAGGAGAAATTTAGATAAGAGCAAAATACATGAAATGAGGTGAAGAAACAATTTTGACTCTAGGTCAGTAAAAGTGAGTTTGGAAATATAATATCAACAAACTTAATTAGCTAAGATAAAAATGGTGAGTTTTAAGTAAACTAAATCAAAAAAGAAAATTGATCATACGTAAATGTCATAATTTTGCAATAGCAAACGGAAAAGAAATAAATTAAAAATTTTTTGAGGCTGGAACAATAGTACAGTGAATAGAGTTCTTGCCTTGCAAGTGAACAACCGGGTTTGTTTCCTGGCATCTCATATGGTCTCCCGAGTCCCACCAGGAGCGATTCCTGAAGTATAGACAGAAATAACACCTGAGTATTGCCAAGGTGACTCAAAATAAACAAAATCCATAAGTTTCTAGAGACATATAATCTACCAAAAATGAATGAAGGGGAAATAGGGTGTAAGAATAGGTCAATAACAAATGAAATTTATCAGATATGGATATCTTTTATGTTAAAGACCAGAACTAGAGAGCTTCTTGGGTAAACTCTACAAATAATCAAAGAAAAATCAATACAATTATTCGAAATTCTTGTATGAGGCAGAAGACAGAGAACATGATTCAAAATTATTTTATGTCAGTTTCATCACAAAACAAGACAAAAATACCAAAGTAAAGAGAACTACAGGTCAGCATCTCCAGTGAATATAATGCATAAATTCTCAACACAATACAACACTAATTCAGTAGCACGTTAAAATCAAAGAGAATTTATTCCTGAACCCAAGGATTGTTCAACATATATGTGTTTTATATATATATATATATATATATATATATATATATGTACATATATATATATATGTGTGTGTGTTCATATATATAATCTAAAAAGCTAAAAGCATAGAACTATCTTATTCAGAGAAAATAAATTTACAAAATTTAACATTTTTCACCATTAAAAATAACCTCTAAGTAGACCATTTTTTCAACATAACCAAGGTAATAAACTGAAAAAATAAGTCAATATTAAAAAAAAATCAGACATTTTGTCACTCAGAGAAAAAACAAAATTGGGACACCACTCTAACCACTTCTGTTCAAGATATATTCATAACCATAGCAATTAGGCAAGAGAAATAAAGACATTCATATCAGAAGAAATACTGAAAATAGTCTTTGGTTCTAAATGTCATGATGATATATACAAGAAAATCCAAATACTTCTTTAAAAAAATCCTCTGGCCAACCTGAAGGAAGAAATGGAAGAAAGAGAGCTAGTAGATATATACAGGGCTTTTAATGCCAAAAAAGCTGAATACACATTTTTCTCTAGTGCACATGGAACATTCTCCAAGATAGACCACATGCTGAGCCACAAAGCATACCTCAATAAAATTAAAAAGATAGAAATTGTTTCAGCTATCTTTTCAGACCATGATGCACTGAAAATGGAAGTTAACCGTACACAGAAACAGGGAGTCAAACCAAACACCTGGAAACTGAACAGCTCACTGCTGAACAACAAATGGGTCATAGAAGAAATCAAACAGGAAATCCAAAGATTTCTGGAAACAAATGAAAATGAAGACACCAACTATAAGAACTTGTGGGACACGGCAAAAGCCGTGTTAAGAGGGAAGTTTATAGCTCTACAAGCATTCATCAGGAAACAAGAAAGGGCCCACATAAATAACCTGACTACACAGCTGAAGACATTAGAGAAAGACCACAAAAGGAGCCCAACCCAGGCAGAAAAAAAGGAAATAATAAAACTTAGAGAGGAAATCAATGAGTTGGAAACCAAAAAAAACAATAGAAAAGATTAATGAAACCAAGAGCTGGTTTTTTGAAAAAATAAACAAGATTGACAAACCATTGGCAAGACTTGTAAGGACAGGGAAAGAGAGAACCCAAATAAACAGAATCAGAAATAAAAAGGGTGACATCGCAACAGAAACCACAGAAATCCAAAAGATCATCAGAGATTACTTTGAGAGCCTGTATGCTGTGAAACATGAGAATCTAGAAGAAATGGATCAATTCCTGAAGGCCTATAACCTCCCACGGCTGAAACAAGAAGACCTCCAATACCTGAATAAGCCTATCACCATTGAGGAAATAGAAACAGTAATTAAAAGTCTTCCCAAATACAAAAGCCCAGGTCCAGACGGATTCACTAGTGAACTCTACCAAACCTTTAAGGAGGACCTACTGCCTGTCCTGTTCAAGCTCTTCCAGGAAATAGAAGAAACAGAAACACTCCCAAACAGCTTCTACAAGGCACATATCACCCTGATACCCAAAGCAGGGAGAGACAACACAAAGAAAACTACAGACCAATATCCCTGATAAACACGGATGCTAAGATCTTCAACAAAATATTAGCCAACAGAATCCAAAGACTCATCAAGAAGATTATACATCATGACCAAGTAGGATTCATCCCAGGTATGCAAGGATGGTTCAACATTTGCAAGTCAATAAACATAATACATCATATCAATAAGAGAAAAAATAAAAACCATATGATCCTATCAAGACGCAGAGAAAGCATTTGACAAGATCCAGCACCCGTTCATGATTAAAACCCTCCAGAAAATGAGAATTGAAGGGACTTTCCTCAAGATAGTTACAACCATCTACCAAAAGCCCACAGCGAGCATCATTCTACATGGGGAAAATTTGAATGCCTTCCCCCTGAGATCAGGGACAAGACAAGGTTGCCCACTCTCACCTCTTTAATTCAATATAGTACTGGAAGTACTTGCCATAGCAATCAGAGAAGAAAAGGACATCAAGGGCATCCAGATAGGCAAGGAAGAAGTCAAACTAGCATTATTTGCAGATGACATATTATACCTAGAGAACCCTAAACTCTCTACCAAAAAACTCCTAGAAACAATAGACGCATATAGTAGAGTGGCAGGATACAAAATCAACACGCAAAAAGTCGGTGGCTTTCCTGTATACAAATAACGAAAGAGAAGAAAGGGATATTAAAGGAAACTATTCCATTCACAATTGTGCCACAGAAAATCAAATACCTAGGAATCAACTTACCCAAGTGTGTAAAGGACCTGTACAAAGAAAACTACAAGACACTGCATCAAGAGATAAAAGAGGACACAAGGAAATGGAAACATATTCCCTGCTCATGGATGGGGAGAATCAACATTGTCAAAATGGTAATACTCCCTAGAGCTCTGTACAGATTCAATGCAGTCCCTATAAGGATACCCATGACATTCTTCAAAGAAATTGATCAAACAATCCTGAAATTTGTATGGAACGATAAACCCCCAAGGATAGCTAAAGCAATCTTCGGGAAAAAGAAGATGGGAGGCATCACCTTTCCCAACTTCAAACTGTACTACAAGGCAGTAGTAATTAAAACAGCATGGTATTGGAATAAAAACAGACCCGTGGACCTCTGGAATAGAATTGAGTATCCTGACACCCAACCTCAAACACATGATCATTTAATCTTTGATAAAGGTGCAACGAGTCTAAAATGGAGTTAGGAAAGCCTCTTCAATAAGTGGTGTTGGGAAAACTGGGCAGCGACTTGTAAAAAAAATGAATTTGGACCTGTGTCTAACACCATGCACAAAAAACAGATCAAAGTGGATTAAAGATCTCAATATCAGACTTGAATCCATAAAGTACATTGAAGAAAATATCGGAAAAACCCTCCATGACATTGAAGCTAAAGGTACCTTCAAAGGTGAAACATCACTAACAAAGCAATTAGAAGAAAAGATAAACATATGGGACTACATGAAACTAAAAAGCTTCTGCACCTCAAAAGAAACAGTGACTAAGATACAAAAGCAGTCCACAGAATGGGAAAGAATATTCACCCAATACCCATCTGATAAGGGGTTAATATCCAGGATATATCAGGCACTGGTAGAACTTTACAAGAAGAAAACAAACAACCCCATCAAAAAATGGAGAGAAGAAATGAACAGAAACTTCAGCAAGGAAGAAATTCGAATGGCCAAAAACATATGAAAAAATGCTCATCATCACTAATCATCAGAGAGATGCAAATCAAAAACAACATGAGATACCACTTTACACCACAGAGACTGGCACATATTCAAAAGAACAAGAACAACAAGTGCTGGCGTGGGTGTGGGGAAAAGGGGACACTCATCCATTGTTGGTGGGAATGCCGGCTGGTACAGCCTTTCTGGAAAACAATATGGACATTCCTCCAAAGACTAGAAATTGAACTCCCATTTGATCCAGCCCTACCAGTCCTGGGAATCTACTCTGGGAAACCAAAAATACGCAGCGGAAACACCATCCCTACTTTTATGTTCATAGCAGCATTATTCACAATAGCCAGAATCTGGAAGCAACCAGAGTGCCCGAAAATCGATGACTGGATAAAAAGCTTTGGTACATCTACACAATGGAATACTATGCAGCTGTTAGGAAAAATGAAGTTATAAAATTTGCCTACAAATGGATGGACATGGAGAAGATTATGTTGAGCGAAATTAGCCAGAAGGAGAGGGACAGATACAGAATGACTGCATTTATCTGCATAACATAAATATATAGGTACATATTATGATACAATATCCAAGGTCAAGTGAAATATACATCAGGAGGTCCTGTCAAAGGTGGAAATTATCACAAACGTGTGGGAGTCAGAGTTTAGGTAAGACAGAAAATGGAACAGTGTGCTAACAATTGTCGAGGGTACTAATGCCAACCTAGAACTGAGCATTAAATAGAGGCAAAAGATACACATGACAACCCTTTAATGTATGTTCTGTAATCCATATTCTGGAGGGGTAGGAAAAGAGAAAGAGAGAGAAATGGAAAGAAATAAAGAACCTGCCATGGAGGAGGGCTGGGGGGAGGGGAGGGAACCGGGGACGTTGGTGGTGGGAGATGGGCACTGTTGGCGGGATGGGTGCTGCAACACGTATGACCAAAACCCAAATATGAACTTTTTAATTGTATATCTTTGTAATTGTAAAAATTAAAAATTAAAAAATAAT